>APFE030818807.1:0-21979 GCA_000404065.3 Pinus taeda | reverse complement strand
ATCATAAACCAGTCAAAACAAAAAATCAAACTCTTTTTGTTCTTTTCTTAAGAATGAAATTCACAACTTCAATCAACAAGCTACTTTGAAATTCCGCAAAGGGACAACACAAAGGTAGGTTGCTCACACAGGTAGACTTTACAACAGGTCTGACTCCTAAGAAGACTGACAAAACCAAAGAGATCCAAGGTTTCACAACTTCTAAAGTCAAAGTCACTACAAGACCAATGCAAAAATCAAACCCTAAGGCTAAAACTTCTATGAATTTCACTAAAACTCTTGACGCTAATGAAACAAGTTCAGGTGAGGATCTCTGATAGATAACCAGTGGATCTGGGTAGTAAAAACTAATGAAATGCAAAATCTAAGGGAAAAAATGGATAAAATGGAAATTTCTCAATTTTTGACAGGGTACGCAGGCAGCCTGTTTGCATAGGTGCGTGAATGCTTTGTGTACAAAGCTGCAGTGCGTACAGGTACACACTGTGCTCAACTCAGAGGGTGCATACTACTGAAAAAATAAGAAAAACTAAATTCTAACTTAACTCTAAGCTAGCCCACCCAAATACACAGTCAAATAGTCAAAAACCAAAAAAGAAATGACTCTTTTCAGATCAAAGTGTCACTTAAAGGAAAAATCAATCACATCAATGGAGTTCCCCAGCGGAGTCGCCAATTTGTCATGCGGAAAGAGTTAATCTTGCAGACAAAACCAACCTCCCTAGAAGCCTAAGACTTTCTAGTGACAAACAAGACAATTAAGAGCAATCCTTCTCTAAACATGCATTTACCATACAAGAAATCAAGTGTTTAGATCCTACCTGTAGCCCAACGCTGTTGTAGTAGTCCAGCCTCGTCGATCCGGATGAGCTCCTCCTTCACTTCGAAACCTGCATTCACTAACAATCAAACGATTAAATAGCACCTGAATATCTCATAAAATAAAACATATTCAACATACAGACCAAGGAGTATATGAAACAACTCATTAATAACAAATCGTTGAGAAGAATGGACTTATTTGTATTAATAGGAAACAAAAGAAACCATTACAACCTGAGCCTTGGTGTTGTGCAAGTTCCTCCCAGGGTCCAGCAAGAGTTTTCCTTTACTTTGATAAGCTCACCCACTTCCAAATGAAAACAAGAAAGGATGGTAATCTCTCCTCACAAGCTTCTACAAGGAAGTCCTAATTCCAGCAGCATCTACCTTTTTGGAATGTTCAGCTTTCAACCTCCCCTCCCCAGGCCCAATGCCTGTATTTATAGTGTTCTAGAGGAAGTTAATCAGGTCCAACATCAATGGGATACTCCCCCCTTTTGGATGGGGTAGCTCCTCTCTTGATGGGATAAGTTCCTCTTTCATAGGGATGCATGAACCATCTGGAGGCGCTCAATACACGTCAAACAATCTTCTAGAATGCTCTAGAAATGACCACAAGTAACTTTTTTAAGATGAAACTCGTGCCTTTTTACCTTTACAGGGGTACGCACCCAACCCTTGACATACAGAGCGTACAAGTACGTAGGTATAATGAACTTGAAGTGCATACACGCAGGTAAGGTAGAGAGAACCTGCGTACCCAGAGATAAACATGATTTTTAAAGACTTTCTCTCTTTTTTGAAGTTTGACATGGAGAGCAGAAGTATAAGGCTTGCCAAGGAGGATAGTATGACTGTTGATGGAGCCATACTAACTGCAGATAGTCATGGTGACAAATTTCAGTGTAACAGGGGGTTTGCCTCCTTATTTTTCCTTTTTCCTTGACTGGGGTACTGAGAGCAGTGAGGGCAGCTATTGCCTCTCTCTCAATGGCCCCTAGGGACACCCTAGGTGACACCTCCTTGTGTTCTTTCCCTTATGTTTCAGTGCCTTCTTCCTTTTTGCTTTTCCTTTCTTCTTCCTCTTGTGGTTCTTCCTCATCTCCACTAGTTTCTTCCTTAGTTTCCTCCTCTGTTTCACCATCCTCCTCCTTATCTTCTCCCTCTTCTTCTTCTGCTTTATCATGTTCCTCTGCATCAACTCCTTCTTCATCCATTTCATCCTTATATAGCTTTGTATCTTCTTCTTCCTGTTTTGCCTCCTCCTCAATGATAGAAGGACTAACATCATAAGTGAGGGTTTTGATGTCATCCTCTGCTGGAAAGTCTCTAAAGACTGACCATGTTATAGGGAATCTAAGGTTTTGGAGGGCATCCCCAATGAGGATCCTAGTCAACCCATGGTGAGCCAATTGTTGGGAATTCCCTTCCTTTACTTTGCTACTAGAGTCTATGAGTGATTGCATCAAGAAATAGGATATGTTGAGTCTTTGGTGAATTGGTGCTTCTACCCAAAATCTTAATTCTTCAAGGATCCTAAAATGGTATCCATAAACAACACTATATCTACCCGCACATGAGATATATTTGATGATTTGGTAACCCACCTCACTCCATAGGTATGGAAGACTATCCCTTCTTACTCTATTTTTATCCTCTGTGGGTTCTTCACCTTCTAAAAGGAATTTCTTTTTCACCACGTGACTCTCTCCTTTGTCTTCTTTCCTCCATGGAATTCCTAGGGGAAGTGTGGTGACTCTACTGATGAGCTTTGGGGTGAGATCTATAGTGAGGCCTCTAACTAAAATAGTGGCATGGATTATGCTGTGTGGAGTGAGGGAGTGAGAAAATTCTTGAGCCACCTCACCATCATACCCTGTGAATTTTTCAAAAACCCCATCCATTTGTGTCTTGTAAAGATTTCAAACATCTAGGGGTGTTGTTGTATCCTCACAATGTTTGTGGGTTCTCTCCTATTAAACCCCCCATATCATCTTGCTTATGAAGCTTGAGGAAAAAAATGAGAGGGTTGACACAATTTTTTTTTTTTTTAAATGCAGGAGTAAAACAGAGTTGACTGTGTATGGAATTCACCTCTCAAAGTTGCTAAATTCACTAGATTTTAGAGTATTTCTAGTTCATTTGATTGTACATGGGGATGGAATTTTAGAGCCAACCTCTTTAGAATGGTTGCAGTGGACAATTCCTGTAATATCCCTTCTTGAACTCTTCTATGCCTATCCTGTAGACTGCCTCTGTGTATCCTGTAGACTGATCCTGTAGACTATATCATGTAGGAGTTCATGTGCATGCGCCTGTAGGAATTTCTGTGCACAACGATGGATCATTGCTTTCGGTGGGTGGCTAGAGTTATGAAAGTGACTTGAGTGAGGGAGTTTCGAGGAGGTGGAATGCACTAATGCATGTGAATGATGTTTTATTTCCCTTTATGTTGTTTCTAGGTGAGGTGGTGTGCTGGCAGCAAAGGTACGTTTCCATTTTTGGACTGTTGGTCCCCACTACCACCTCATCATTTCCCATTCCTCATAATCAACTGCCACCTCATAGATCCATAGTTTAACCACTTCTTGTTCCACTCCTCCTCTGCCTTTGAGTTGACTGCAACCACGTGTGAGAGGACACCTGGTTTCCATGTGCTGACTGAATGAAGGTGGCCAAGTTAATTGGTCAACTTTTCATTTATAAACCAACTATCATGTAACCCTTACAACTTTCGATTAAATGATGCATATGAGTAAGTGAGAGAGATACTTGCCTGTGGTTTCGATGCCATGTTGCAGTTGTTGAAGATCAGAGGTTTTGCGTTGTTTACTTGCTGCATGCCATTCTTCTTCCTCCTCTTGCTATCTGCTAATGGTTTCTTGGATTTTGTAGGTATCTATGACTGAATAACTAATGTTGTTGCTATTGTTGATCTCTTGGATCATCCTAGTGAATACTTGTAGTTTTGGATTGGCATTCTGTGGGATAAGCTGCTACAGTATTTCCTTTAGCTGCTTTTCCCTCAAAATTCTTTAATCATGTTGTTGGTTGGGGTTGTGAGGATCGTGCAATGAATGGACAGAGGGAGTAGGAGTGTGTATAGTGCAAAGGACACTTAGGTAATTCTCTTACTCCTCTCTCTTTTCTTTTTTTCTCTTCCTTTTCAATGTTTGGCAGAAACTATTGAAACTGATATTTTTTGTTTTGAATGGTCAGTGTAGGGATGATAACGGTGGACGAGGTGACGTGTTAGATTATGCCTAGGATGAATTTTAAGGACCCAAAAAACCTACCATGTGACCTCGGATTGCTTCCTGTAGGTTTCCCAAGACACTATAATTCCTATAGCATCATCCTGTAAGTTTTCAGGGGATCCTATAGGAATACATGGGATCCTGTAGAAAACACAGTCTTCACCTAAATCAAAGAAATGGAGTGGGAAAATGATACAAAATGATGGAGGGATGCATGGTGAGGAGTGGGGGAGATGAATATGTGTGAGCTAGGGTTCCCTTTGGATCCTCTTTTTTCTCCTTGACTATCTTTCTCACCCACCTGCAAATAACAATTTTATCTTTTCTCTCTCCTTTTTTTTTTTTGAAAAAGAAATAGGCTTCCTCAAAAAGGTTTTCACCCTAGTTGTTTCCCCTAGGCACCTCAAGGGAGGTTTTCACGCAAGGATCTTCTTATTATTTTTTTCTGTTCTTTTTTTCATCATTGGGCCGCCTCATGAGCTTTTCAACCCAAAGATGGGACTCAAGTGCCTCATGGAGGTTTTCACCTGAGTCCTTATTCTTTTTTCTTTTTCAGTGACTTGATGAGGAAGGAGCTAGAACTTGCTCCGCCATCATCACTGTTTTATTGATATTGTCAATGAACTCTTGTTTTGATAAAGTTCTCTTGTACATTTTCAAGCGGCGCTTATTAACAAGAAATGGAATGACTTCTTCATCTATAGTTCTGATTTACACTGAACCATTATCATGGCATATTTCCACAACATAAGTTTTGAGCCATCTTTTCCTTAGTTTTCCCCTGAAGTCTTTATACCTAGAATCATATAACAATTCCCAATCACCCTCCTGAAATTGCTTCTTCTTAATATGTTTATCATGTCAAATCTTCCTCTGAAGCTGAACTATCTTTATATGTAGGAGGGCCTACATTATGAATTCATCAAAGCAATTCAATTGGAATAATCTCACTTTATGTGCATGACTAGGGTCTAAATCTAGTTGGGCTACCATCCTCAATGTGTTATATTCAAACTCAATGGACAACAAGGCCTTTTTCCCATAGACTAGTTCATAGGGCGTAAATCTAGTGGTGGTCTTCCATGTGGTATTATAGGCCCAAGTGGGCTCAACTAGTCTCCTTGCCCAATCCTTCCTGCTGTTACTCACTACCTTGGTTAAGATGCCCTCTAGTGCCCTGCTAGTCACCTCCACTTGCCCATTAGCTTGTGGATGATAGGGAGTGGAGGTCCTATGCTTGATTTTGTGATGGTTGAGCAGTTCTTCAATCATGTTGGAGGTAAACGAGCTGCCTTGGTCTATCACTAGCTCTCTAGGGTACCCAAATTTGTAGAATACATTCTCTCTCAGGAACTCAACCACCTTCTCTTTTGTTTCTACCTTGATTGCCTTGGTTTCTACCCACTTAGTCAAATAATAAATGCACACAATAATGTATTGTTTTTGCTTTAAAGGAGGGTTTATAGGCCGAATGAAGTCCATGCCCCACTTGTCAAATGGCTCGAAAGTCACTTGAGGCTGTAGGGGCATTTCATCTCCTGGAGTAGGCTTTTCCATCCTCTGGCACTGATCACACTAACTAGTGTACTTTTTCACATCCTGATGGAGAGTGGGCCAATAATAGCCTGCTTGTAACACTTTGAATGGTGTCCTCCTTGCTTCAAAGTGACCTCCACAAGGCCCATCATGACAAGTTAGAAGGATGTCAAAAAATTCCTCTTCCCTTACACACATTCTCAAGATTTGATATGGGCCAAGTTTGAAAAGATTTCCCCCAATCTAGGTGAAGGGGGCGCTTTTCCTGACTATCTTGCTCTTTCCTTTGGAGGGCAAGTTTGGTGGGAATTGTGCTGATACCAAATAGTTTGCTATATTAGCAAACCATGGGGAGAGAACTAAAATATAAAACAAGTGCTCAAATGTTAATTGGTCATCCACCATTCCTTCTTCACCTGCAGGTAGATTCACACTAGATAAAAAGTCTGCAACAACATTTTCCTTACCAGGCTTATCAACAATGTTTAGATCAAACTACTATAATAAAAGCAACCATCTTATAATTCGAGCATTCACATCTGGTTTGTTCATTAAATATTTGATTGCAGCATGGTTAGTATGCACAAATGTTTGATAGCTTGTAATGTAATGCCTAAATTTGTTTAATGAATGCACAACAACCAAGAGTTCCTTTTTGGTCACAGTGTAATTTAGCTCAGCTTTTGACAAGTTCTTACTGGTAAAATAGATTGCATAAGGTAGTTTTTTCTCTACCTAACCTAAGGCTGCTCCTATGGCTTTTGGTGAGCATCAACATGAATACGAATAGGGAGGGCCTAGTTTAGGCCTTGGAGAATTGGTGCAGTGGTTAACTTACCCTTTAGAACGTCTAAGGCCTCTTGACAGCTTTTTGACCATATAAACTTAGAATCTTTGGCCAACAACCCAAATAAAGGAGAGGCCAACTTGCTGAAGTCCTTTATGAACCTTCGGTAGTATCCACCTAACCCCAAGAAACTCCTAAAATTTCTCTACTTTTGCAGAGGTGGAACCCTTTGGATGATGGCTATTTTGTTCGGGTCCACCTGCACTCCTTGCTGAGATATTGCATGACCTAGTATGGTCCCTTCAATCATTAAGAATTCACATTTTTTAGGACTAAGAGACAGGTTCATTTCAATGCATTTGTGCAGTACTTTGCCTAGGTTAGTCAGGGCTTCTTGAAAATCACAACCATAAGGTGTAAAGTCATCCATGTAAATTTCCACCACATCATGTACTAATTCGATGAAAATACTCAAGGATGCTCTCTAGAAAGCGGCAGGAGCATTGAATAAGCCAAAAGGAAGGACCCTATAGGAAAAAATACCCTAAGGATAGGTGAATGTGGTCTTATCCTAGTTTGTTGAGCAGATTTGGATTTGGTTGTACCCACTAAATGCATCTAGGAAAGAAAAAATATTTTTCCCTATCAGGCCATCTAGCACTTGGTCAATGAAGGGTAGGGGAAAATGATCCTTCTTTGTGGCTTTGTTCAACTCCCTGTAATCAACACAAATCCTCCACTTGCCATTTTCTTGGGAACTAACACTAAAGGGGAGACCCACTCACTGTCAAAGATAGGGTAAATGAATCTTGCATCTAGAGTTTTTGTAGTTCTTCTTTGACTATATCTTTAAGAGTTGGATTCATCCTCCTTTTTGGTTGTCGGACTAGCTTGCAACCTTCTTTGATGTATATGTGGTGAGTACACACTGAGGCGTGTACTCCCTTCATTTCCTTGTAACTCCAAGTGAAGGCTTCTAGGTTTTCTTTTAACATGTTGCATAGTTTTTCCTCTTTGAGAACAGAAAGAGATGGATTAATTTTCAAGGTTTTTTGTGGGCCGAATTCTATGGTTTTGAAACTGAGTGGGTTGGAATCAGCCAAGCATAAGTTAATTGGATGGTTGTCCTGGGTTTCCCTTACTTATTCTTCTAATGGTAATGAACTAGGAGTTGTGCTTTGGAGTAGGTGTTCAATCAAGTCATCCTCATCTTGCTGTCCTCCTCCTATAGTTGCTTCTAAAGCATAAATTTGGGTGAAATAAACCTCATCTTCTTCCTCCTCCTCCAACCATAAAGGTAAATCATGCTCTAGAGAAGGTTGAGAAGGACGATATAGGACTAACTGCTTGGGCATATGCACATTCTTGATGGTCATATTCCCATCTTTGCAGCTAATGCAAGCATCGGTTGTGGCCAACCATGGCCTCCCAAGGATGAGAGGATAACCAATAAGCTTAGCTTTAGGCTGGAGAACTAGAAAATCTGCAAGGTATTCCTAGGAGTTAATGGAGACCATCACATCCTCCACAATTCCCTTAGGGGTGGTTGTGGAATGGTCTGCAAGTTGCAGAACTATTGTGGTCTTCCTCAATGACCCTTGGAGGTTCAACTTGAGCATGGTGTCCTTGGTCATCACATTAATGGTAGACCCAATATTGATCAGAGTGTGTGGGACAATGGTGCCATTGATGTACACATATACTACAAGGCTTCCAAGGTCCAAATATTTTGGACATATTACCTACACCAGCATTAAGTCGGACAACTGCCCAATTACATTAATGGTAGGGGCATCCCTTTTTCTTCTTCCTGTATGCTTGAAGAATTTCTCCTTAATCAAATTATTGTAAATGGGAACTTCTTTTATTGCCTAGAGAAGGGGGATCTTTACAGATAGATTTTTCAATTATTCTAGAAGCTTAGTTTCTTTTGGGGTAGGCTAGAGTGGTTAGGCTAATCTCTCAGGAAAGGGTGGATTTACTTTAAGGTTGCTTTCCTCTCTCTCTTCCTCAACCTCCCTATGTTGAGGGTGAGGTTGGTTATCTGGGAGGACTCTCCTAGATCTTAGGTTAATATCTTAGATTTCCATAGCATAAGCCAGATATAATGTCTCTCCACTATATACCTATTGAGCCTGCCTATTGTTTGGGTTCAGATTTGGCTGGGCAAGCATCTGGGGTTGCTTGGGTGGAGTAGAGTGTAGGAGTTGTGGTTGGGTAGGTGGTGGAGGCAATATAGCTAGAGCATTGTTGTACTAGGGCCTCCACCCCTGGACTGGTGTATTCCACTAAGGTTGTGGCAAAGCGTAAGGTTGAAATGACTGGCTGGCTAGTTGGGAATGATACTGAGATGCATAGGACCAAGGAGGGGGTGTAGACTAAGAAGGATGAGCAGGGGGTCCCCAAGAAGGTATATTTTTCTTTTGGTTGGGTTTGTAATATGCATGGGATGATCCTTGCATGCCCTATTGGTATGGTCTAGGCCCAGGAGGCCTCCTTTGGTTAATGTAGCAAAGTTGCTTAGTGACCCCTTCAGCTCCTTGATATACATCTTTGAGTCCGGGTAACGAAGGGCACTTGTCTGTGGAGTGGTTCTCTTCATAGACTGAGCAAATGTCAGTACATTTCAATGGGCATTAATTCCTAGGATGCCTATTGGTGCATCTAGGACAAAAGATGGCCAAGGCTCTCTTTGCTTCCTCTTGCTTCCTTATGATGTTCATGGTGCCCATTTGCAAGGCAAGGGTTTGCAGCATCTTACTTTTGAAATTTTCCAGCATATTTCAAATTTCACCCTTGATGGATGAGTTGGAAGATGATGTATTAGCCATAGGTTGACTACCCCTACCCTTTTTCCTAGCTGCCCTAGAATGGTTTCTAAAGACAGTCTTGATATCCTCATAGGGTAATTGGTAGATATCTCCTCCTACTAACAAGTGTAAGGTATCTAGAAGGTCTTCTCTTACTCCCCTGAGTAGGACCAGCTTTAGTGACTCAGGGTCAAGTGTCCACTTAGCCCTTTTGTAACTGAGCTGGAATCTTTCTTCGTAGTCTTCTAAGGATTCATCCTGGCCTATGGTCATCCTGAAAATTTCTTCTTTGGTATCCTCTGACCTACAGTAGTCCCAATATTTGTAGTTAAAAGAATGTTGCATTTGAGCCCAGGTTGTGATGCTATCTCCAAGTAAGCCGATGAACCAGCGCAATGCTGCATCCTTGAGGGTAGATGGAAATAGTTTTAACTTTTGTTCATCATCCGTATAGTCATAGGTTTGACATATAACAACAAACTCAAATAGGAAAGTGTCGGGGTATTCTGTGGTCAAGCCATAGAAATGATATAGGGCAGAGGGGCTTATAGTCTTCATTTTAGTATCCCCATTGGTTACCCTGATGGGGAAGGCACCCTCGACTCTCTCTCTAATCGCTCTATCATTTTGATTTTCATCCATTGGTTAAGTAGGAATGGATTCCTCTTCTTCTTCCCTTATAGGTTCTTCAAATATGTCAGGTTCCTCACCTAAAGGTTCCTCCAATTCACAGCCACCAAAGAAGAGAGAAGGTTGGTTGTTGGATGCAATGGAGGTATTTGGCAAAATTTTTCCTAAATTGTCCCTATTCCTATGAGGCATGAGAGGAAATGTTTTTGGGTTGGTTTTTGTAAATTTTTTAAGCCTGGAAAGTAATTTGTAGAAATGAAATTGCTGATTGAATGAAAATCACTAACAAAATGAAAAAGCTACTTTCTGAATTGAAATTTTACTTGCAGAATAGAAAGGAAAGCAAATAATGAAAAATGAAAGAAAGGAAGCTATTATATTACTTTTGCATAAATAAACTAATGGTAGAAAATTGAAGACAAGAAATAGAAGAAAAGAAAGCAGTAATCACATTCTACTTAGACACTTCCATGGTAATGGCACCAAAAGGTGATGAACGCCAGAATTGCAGCAAGGATGTTGTAACTCCTAGGCTACTAGCTTTACTTATCAACCCAGACTTCATACAAACATGGAGGTGACAGTGTTATATGCACAAGTAAAAGTGAAGGTCCTTCCTGTTGTCACTATTCATCCGACAAGAGACCCTAGGGGTTCCAAGCCAAACTTCTATAGAGTCAGAAGAAGCTTGATTCTTTGATGGAAGAAGATAAAATCTATTCTAAGAGAGCTACTCTACTGCAATTATGAAGAAAACAACATGTAATGCTAAATCACACCATATCCTAATTAACCATCTAAATAGCTATGCTAAGCAAAATTTCTAAATCAACACTAACCTAATATTGCTATCTAAGCTACAAAAGTAAAGATCATCAACCATACTAATGTGTAAGCAAGAAAACTAAACTAAATATGTTTTCACTTTTTTTTTGGTCTTTTTAAGCAAAATCAAGTATGCAAATTATTTTTTCTTGTGGATGTGACAGGTGGATGGAAGGTGATTGAGGATGGATAAAAGGCTTATGGAGTGGTTTGATGGTGTGGAAGGGTTCTAGGAGGATTTTTTTGACTTCCTAGAGGTTCCCCATCAATTCAGCCTTAAAACAGGCTGTTTCAGAAAAATCTACAGGATGTACTAGAAACCTAGAGGATGATCCTGTAGGAATTACAGAAAATCTACAAGATACGACCAAGAGCTAATTGTGAGGTGTTGGAGGTGTTGGGAAGCTTGGAAAAGGTGTGTGATGAGCGAGGTGGGGTGTTAGAAGTTCTAGGAACACTCAGGAGTCAATATCCAAGATCAGAGATGGCTAGATTCACTCAAGGTATCTAGGGGAATTTCAATAAAAAATGACAAAAGCTAGTGAGGGTGATGGTGGAACAAGAGATGGTTACGGTGGATGAGGTGGAAGGTGGCTACTGGTGATGAAGTTTGGGTCTCCTCCTGAAGTACCTGTTGTGCTTAAAACATAAGTGTTTCCCAAGAACTATGCAACAAGATACATTTTCATAAACTAGAAAAGCATGAATCAATTGCCTATACTATGCATGAAGAGAGTGTTAAAGTGAATGAAAGCATGAGTGAGAATTATTGTTGAAATGGAGTAATGGAAAAATATGACAATTAAATGAACCAAATGTTGAATCAAGACAACAAACTCCAAAGCTCATGAAAGAACTAGAAAAATGTGTTTTTGTGGCTGCTGAAGGGTCTCTTCCTCAAGTCATGGTCCCAAAGGGAGGAAGTGGGGCCAAGACACCTACTGAAAACCTTATGGTGATCCTTTTTCTCTTTGGTAACTTGATAATTGAAAGAAGGCACAAATGGAAGAAATCTAACATACAACCAATCTAATGTACACTGTTGTAATGGAAATGTAGCTACTTAAGAAAATGAAAAATTAAACTATGAATCTATGCTAACATACATGTACAATAAAGAGGAGCCTTGGCTACTAGGGTTGGGCCCTAACCCAACAGCTTCAGCCCTCTAAGTTAACTCAATGTGGGCTAAAAAAAAAACTCATCCTTATTATCAAAACAATGGATTACATCCAAAACTGTCACAAGTCTTGCAACTCGAAAATAGAGTAGAGTTTTACAATAAAAAATCTAAATCATATTGAGGTCCTAGGCCTCTCTACTTATACATCTGAAGTCTCCAACAACTTCCTTAAAATTAAGGAGGCTCGGCTCCCAGACTCGAGATAAATTGGTGCTTTATCTTTCACTTGTTTGGCTACCTTCTAGTCCTCATGATTTGGTTGTTTGCACTCCAAGCTAATGGAGGAATATTCGAATGCTCCCTTGTCGCATTTGAGTTTTGACCAAGGACTTTGCCAAAATTCCTTGATTTTATCCTTTATTCCTACATTAAATGCACATTAGACCACAAAGAAAAATATCCAATTATAACTCATCTCATAAACAAAATATAATCAAAAGTATGCGATAAGTTATGAGAATAGTTGGTTTGACTAAGCTAGGAGGTGAATTAAGGCCCATATAATTACCCAATGATGAGGCTCATCAGCATATATGGTGGTAAATTGAGTCAATAGGAATTATCACCCACCTTTTCCAATATCTCAAAGGGATCATACCTTGGAGCCTTGATTTTCTTACCAGGCCCTTGCAACCTCTCCTTATTCAACTGCAACCATACGTTGTTTCCCACCTTGAATGACTTCTCTATTTTGTTTTGATCACTCATGACCTTATACATCTCTTGTGACTTCTGCAGTGTTTCTTGGTCTATTGTAGCTTACTCTATGCCTGCATGTACTATAATGGTTGGTGATCTATGTGGATTACTATCCCATTTCCCATCAACTAGTGCTTCCAATTATTCACAGCTTGCAACATGGCATAGAGTTCCTTGTGAAATACTTCAGAATGGTAGGATACATACCTTCCTCCCTGCATCAAGACAACTCCCATACCATACCCACCCACATCTGTCTCCACTTCAAATGGTCTCTGCAAATTTGGTAATGCCATAACTAATACTTGGTTGGTATTCTTCTTTAGCTCTTCGAAATCCCTTTGTTGACCCCTTCCCCACTAGAAATTATTTCCAATTTCTATTATGGCATGGAGAGGTGCTGCTACTGCTGAAAATTACGCTATGAAATTCCTCAAGTACTATGTCACCCTAATGAAACTCTTGACCTTGGAAACATTAATAGGCATCAGAAATTTCATGATGGCCTCCATCTTGGAAGGATCTATCTTCAGTTCTCCTCCACTGATCACATACCCCAGATACACCAAAGACTATTGTGCAAACTAGCAATTCTTGAGATTTTCTAGCAGCTGGTGCTTCTTCAAGGTTTCCATCACTTGCGTCAAATATGACATATGCTCCACTAAGGTAGCACTATATACCAGTATATTATCTAGATATACAATAAAAAATGAACCTACAAAATTGCGCAGTACATCATTCATTAATCTCATCAATGTAGTTGGTGCATTACAAAGGCCAAATGGCATAACTAACCATTCGTACAAACCTTTCTTGGTTTTGAAGGTGGTCTTCCATGTATCTTCTTCTTTGAATCGAACCTTATGATATCCAGACTTCAAGTCTAGCTTGGTCAAGTAATTTTATTGTTGTAACTAATCTAGCAAACCATCTATCCTTGTCAAGGGGTATTTATTCTTAAGCGTGATTTTGTTCAACACCTTGTAATATATACACATTCACCAAGGCGCATACTTATTTGACACAATGATGATGGGTGCCCCACATGGTGATGTACTTGGTTGAATGACACCATGTTCAAACAACTTATATAGTTGTTTCTTCACCTTAGTTTCTTCTATAACTAACTACCTGTATAACCCAATATTGGTAATTGGGAGTCTCACGATAGCTGGATCTCTTGCTCCACTTCTCTCTTAGGTGGAAAACCTTTAATCTCTTGGAACACATCCCTGTATTCCTATAAAAACTCCTCCAGTTATTGTTTATTTTCTTAGTATGACCCTCTAGGTATTCCTTGCCTCTTATTGACTCCTCTTCATACTAACTTTCTCTTAAAAACAATAAAACATACTTCTTACAAGAACTAATCAATATCTTGGCTTGGTTGGCACTTACCAGTGATATTTTTGACTTGCCTTTGTGTACATTAATGATGAATGATTTTCCATCCTTGATTAGCCGGTACTAGTTCACTCTCCTCATGAATATTTCATCATGCATGAACTCCCAAACACGAGTCCACATACATCAAGGGGAACCGCATCTATATATTCTGCATCAATAAAATCAATAATGATGGAAAATCTAATTTTACATTTTTTTGTTACCTTCAACTCTACATCCTTATTTACCCATCCCAATAGATATGGGTTTGGATGATCATGAACCTCCAACCCCAACTTCTTGGCGATCTTTGCTGCAATGAGATTCGCCTACGATCCTGAGTCAAACATAGCATCAATCTTTGTCTTTCTGACCTATATCTTTATATGGAAGAGTTTGATCATTTCTTTCTCATCCTATTGTTGAAGGCTACTCAAATTCACCTCATTTTGTACTAATGTACAAACCATCTTCTCATCCACATTTGAGGTTTTTTCAACTTCATTTGAATCAGTGGCCATGTGATTCATCTTCTTGTTCTTCGGGTTTAACTTTGGATGCAAATTCCAACATTTTTCCTTTATATGGCCATCAATGTTGTAGTGATTGTAGTGGTTGCTTGGACCTTTTAATTGGTGTGTTATGGCTTCCATATTCTTATCTTTCCCCCTTTTTTTCCTCTTCCCCTCCTTATAAGTTTCTTGTTGCTCCTTCTGCTTCGATCCACTTGATTGCACTATCTTCAGGCCTATATTCTCCAAGTATTGTGCCTATACACAAGCCTTGTCCACCAATTTGGGCTTGAATAACATCACTTTCTCACATAGATGGCAGTGTAGACCCCCGAAATACTTGACGAGTACATCTAGGTTCCTTGGAGACATACCCAACATTATAGCCATCTCCCTGAATTTCGTGGTGTACTCTTGCACACTTTGGCCCAACTTTTTCCTAATGTAATACCATTAGATCCACTAGTCCTCCACGTACCCAATGGGATAAAATTGTGACTTAATGAAGGTTTTTAAATCCTTCCACTTATTCACTAGAGGTTCTCCCTCCAATCTCGAGGTTTTTGTATGGCTCTCCCACCAAGTTAGTGCATGGACCTCTAATTTCATCCACATGAATGAGATCTTTTTCCCTTCCTCGATCTGATGGGAACTGAAGTAAACTTCTAGTTGCTACAAATAGTGGTTCAGCTTCAAAGCATCGATCTCACAATGGTATGACTTGATATCAAATTTTTCTACCATTTTGAACAAGGGTTGATCTTTTCTGGGTCCTTTCATTGGTTGGTTCTCTGTGTCTTCCCTATATCCTGATCCCCCTTATGATTTGTCCTCTACATTCAAACCCCCATCTTACCCAAATATCCACAACATATTTCTTTGGGCTTCCGTGAGGAGGTTTACATTGCGTTTCATATCCACAACTTGTTGTTTGAGCCACAAAAACCTTATCTTTGTAGGATCATGAGGTTTGTTTAGATATTCATCGGCCATTATTAGGGTTTTATGATTTTTGACCCTGCCAATATAGATCCCTGTAATCTCCACAAAATACCCAAATAAACTTGCTCTGATACCAAATGATCCCTAAAATTTCATGGATATTCCACTGAACAGTTCGTCACAACATATCTAATAATATTATATTGAAAATATCATATTCTACACTATTACAATTTTATTAAACTTTAAGATCTGTAGATTTTACTATAATTACTGCATGCATGCAAATGGAAATTATGAAGAAAATTAGAGAACAAAATAATAATCTCACACATACAAAAGAGACAAGATATGCTCTCTGGGAAACACTTTCGAGAGAAAACCCATTTGGAAGGTGAGGTCGCTTCACTCTCTTTCTCTATCTAGAAATATGGTTGTAGGTACAAAGAAGTAATTTATGTGGCATGTGGGTTTCTATAGTTCACAAAAAATATTTGTTTTCTCTACCTTCTATCTCTCCTAGCTATCTTTTCTCAGTTATGAAACAAAATTCTCTCAAAAGAATGGAATGCCTCTTCCTCCTGGTGGCCCGGTTATAACACAACTTGATAGCCTACTAGTGGTTAATTTTGACTAATTCAACTCTTAACTAGAGTTAAAATATAGACTCTTATAGAGTATTTTACATCATAATCACGTGGTTATCCCCTTTTCCATGAATAATGGGGGTTGACGTGGCATCCTCCTGAACTATAGGTGTGAAAATAGGAAGTTCAACTTTTGAGTGGCATAACTTTTGCATACGGACTCTGATTGACATGCTTCTTGCATCGTCAGAAAGATACTTGTGTATAGAATAACATGTAATGGTTCTACGCCTTGGTGACAATGTTTTACCCCAAATAAAAATCATTTTATGCCTCAAAACGCTCCAAGAAGGTTTTAGACCTTATTCTGCCAAACTAGGTCCCGTCGATAAAAACGGTCCCGTGAGATGAATCCTCCACTTTTCCCACTCCAAATTCATCGACATGGATGGAAAACAATATAATGATCCAATCTAGATCACACCTCCCCATTTTGGGTGGATTTTGGTCCCCAAAATCTTTTACTAAATGAGGTGAGGAAAATTTTCCTCCACCTTCTCTCTAGTGTACTATTTAGCTTTGCTTGGAAGTTGTCCCTTCAACCCAATCTGCCAAAGGTCATGTTGCCCCTGTCTTGTAATTCTAGACCTTTTCTGAAAAATTGTATCTTCTTTCAAATATGCCTAAGAATATGGTGCCAAATCCTCCACATAATATAAATCCTATTCCTCTTCCTAATCTATTATGGAAGGTTCATAGAGTTTCAAATTATCTACATTCACAACTAAGTAAATGTGAATATATGGTGGTAAATTGAGTCGATAGGAATTATCACCCTCCTTTTCCAATATCTCAAAGGGATCATACCTTAGAGCCTTTATTTTCTTACCAAGCACTTGCAACCTCTCCTTGTTCAACTATAACCAGACTCTGTCTTCCACCTTGAATGACTTCTATGTTTTATGTTGATCATGCCAGGGCTTATGCTTCTCATGTGGCTTCTGCAATGTTTCTTATACCTATAGATGGATATGCCTAATCTTCTCTATACAATTTTCATCCCTCAAATCATCTCTTGTAAGATCTTCCATCACTCATCCTTATTGTCCATATGCAATATCCAAAGGCGAAGTTGGCAAATATCCAAAATAAAATCTCAAATGTGAACTTTCCTGTAAAAGTGTGGACTGCTTTGTGTAAGAATGTTGTATATATAATAGATTTTCATCCCAGGTCTTCAAATGGTTCTATTTGTATCACCTCATAAGTTGCACCAAATTCTTGTTGAATACACTTGTATTCTCATCTCTTTGTGGATGGAATTTCATAGATATCTTCAACTTTATGTCCATCTTCTCCCAAAATGTAGTCTAAATGCACTGATAAATATTGTATCCTTGTCTGAAATGATGCTCCTTGGTATCCTAAAGTGCACCCAAACTTGTCCAAAGAAAATTATGTTGCTTCTTTCTAGTTGATGGTCTTTTTATAGGGCATCAGAATGCACATTTTACTAAACCTGTCAACTACCACGAATAGGTAGTCACGTCCCTTCCTAGTTTTTGGTAAACCTCCAACAAAGTCCATGGAAATGCTTTCCCAAGGACGAGTAGGTACAGGTAGGGGTTGATATACACCCTTTTTCCTATTGTTAGGCTTGATGGTACAAAAAATCATGCATCCTCTTATGAACCTAGCTACCTTCTCTTGCATCTTGGGCCTATACACATACCTCTGCAAGTTAGCCACAATCTTCCCTACACCAAAATGACCTGTAAACTTGGAGGTGTGAGCCTTTATGATCAGCTGTAATCGCTCACCTTTAGGAACACATAGCTTATCCAACATGTAAAGTAACCCATCCGAGATATGGTAATCAACCGTGTTATTGCCATCGTGCCCATGACTCTGACTCTGCAACTGCTAATACACCTCCTTGAAGTCCTCATATTCTAAATATGCCTCTTCTTATGCATCATGGGTCAATGGATCCATGTGCATAAGAGTCCCCAAAGCTATGATATTTGATGTAGGGTAGTTAAGGACTACCCCATGAAATACTTTATAATGGTAGCATAGAGGCCTTCCTCCCTGCATCAAGGTAACTCCCATAGCATACCCACTCGCATCTATCTCTACTTCAATGTGTCGTTGCAAATTTGGTAATGCTAGAACTGGTGCTTCAATGATCTTATTCTTTAGCCCTTTGAAATCCCTTTTCTGACCTTTTCCAAAGTGAAAATTCTTGCCACTTGCTATTATGGTTTGGAGCGGTCTTGTTACCACTAAAAATGAGGCTATGAACTTCCTCAGGTACTGTGCTACCCCAATGAAACTCCTGACCTCAGAAACACTATTAGGCATTGGCCATTTCATGATGGCCTCCATCTCAGAAGTATTTATTTTCAATTCTCCTCCACTGATCACATACCCCAGATAAACCAAATGATGTCGCGCAAACTCACACTTCTTGAGATTTTCTAGTAGTTGGTGCTTCTTCAAGGTTTCCATCACCTGCGATGAATGTGACATATTCTCCTCCTAGGTATTCCTATGTACCATTATATCATCTAGATAAACAATGACAAATGAATCTATAAAAGTGCACATTACATCATTCAGTAATATCATAAATGTAGTTGGTGCATTACATATGCCAAATTGCATAACTAACCACTCATACAAACCTTGCTTGGTTTTGAAGGCGGTCTTCCACGTATCTTCCTCTTTGACTCGAACATGGTGATTTCCAGACTTCAAGTCCAGCTTGGTGAAGTACTTTGCGTGTTTCAACTGATCTATCAAATCATCTATCTTGGGTAGGGGGTATATGTCTTTGAGCGTGATTTTGTTCAATGCCCTGTAATCTATACCATCTGCCAAGTCCCATCTTTCTCCAACATAATGATAATGGGTGACCCACATGATGATGTACTCGGTCAAATGACACCATGTTCTAGCATCTGTTGCAACTGGTTTGTCACGTCACTTACTTCTACAATAGACTGCATGTACATCCCAATATTTCACAATGGGGAGTCTAGCAATAGCTGGATCTCATACTCCACTTCTCTATTAGGTGGTAACCCTTTAGGCTCTTAGAACACATCCTTTTGTACTTATAACAACTCCTCCTATTGGTGTTTCTGTTTCTTAGTACATCACTCCAGGGATGCCTTGCCTCTTATTGACTCCTCTTCACACTGAAGTTCTCTTAAAAGAAATAAAGCATAATTCTTGCTAGAACCGAGTCAATTTCCTAGCTTGGTTGGCACTTACCAAAGAGATTTTTGACTTTCCTTTGTGTGCATTGATGATAAAAAAAATTATATCCTTGATGCTTCGGTATTTGTTAGCTCTCCTCATGAATATTGCACCACAAATGTACATGTATGGGCTCCCAAATGCGACTCCACATACAGCAAGGGGAACCACATGTAGATCTACTTCATTAATAAAATCATCACTGATGGAAAATATAATTTTACACTATTTTGTTACCTTTAGCTCTGCATCCTTATATACCCATCCCAATAGATATGGGTTTGAATGATCATGAAATTCCAACCCCAACTTCTTGACCAGCTCTGCTACAATGATATTTGCATATGATCCTGAGTCAAACAGAGCATCAATCTTTGTCTTCCTAACCTATATATTTATATGGAAGATTTTGGTCATTTCTTTCTCTTCCTATTTCTAAAGGCTACTCAGATTCACCTCCTTCTGTACAGACATACAAACAATATTCTCATCCACATCTAAATTTCTTTCAACTTGATTGCTCAAATCTATGGCCATGAAATTCTTCTTGTTGTTATATTTCTTATTTTTCATCAAGTTTAGCTTTGGATGAAACTTCCAACATTTTTCCTTTGTATGGCCATCAATTTTTCAATGGTTTTAGTTGTTTCTAAGATATTTCCACTAGTGTTTTGTGGCTCCTTCACCAGTGGCTCCTTCCCTTTTTTATTTCCTCTTCCCCTCCTTCGAATTTTCTTGTTTCTCCTTCTGCTTCGATCCGCTTGACTACGCTCTCTTTAGACCTATGTTCTCCAAGTATTGTGCCTGTACACAAGCCTTGTCCATCGATTTGGGTTTCAGCAACATCATTTTCTCACATAGATGGGAGTGTAGACCCCCCAAATACCTGACAGGTACATCTTGGTTCTTTGGAGAGATAACCAACATTATAGCCATATTCTTGAATTCCATGGTGTACTCCTACACACTTTGGTCTAACATTTTCCTGGAGTAATGCCACCAGATCCACTCGTCCTCTGCATACCCAATGGGATAAAACTATGACTTAATGAGGGTTTTGAAATCCTTCCACTTAGTCATTGGAATTTCTCCCTCCAACCTAAGGGTTTATGTGTGGCTCTCCCACTAAATCAACACATGGCCCTCTAATTTTAGCCACACGAATGAGATATTTTTCCCTTCCTCGATCTGATGGATCATGAGTACTAGTATTGCAGCAAGAATGCTGCAACTCTTGGGGCTACCAACTTTACTCTATCAAGTCGGGGTTTGTACAAACTTGGAGGTGATAGTGTTGTATACATAAGCAGATGTGATGGGTCCACTCTTTGTCACTGCTGAGCTAGCGATAAACCAATATGGTTTCTCAAACCAACCTTCCATTGATTCAGAAGAAGCTTGATTACTAATGAGGAAAGGGGAATTTTGCACTACTTTGGAGTATTGGAATAGTGTCTACTGTAGTAAGGAAAGATTGAAATCAAATGATTTAAACACACCATTCATCTAACTAATTTCTCAGAGATTTTTCTTCAAAAGAATTCTAAGTTAACACATGTGTAATCCTAACTATCCTAGGCATGCAATTTGAAATAACCAAACATTTCACTGTTGTGCATATGAATGAACACAATAACTCTTTTTCTTTTTGTCCCTTTTTTGTGAAATTGTGAATGCTAAACCCTCTTGGTGATGTGGCAAGTGGGTTAGAGATGGTGGTGAAAGGTCAGATGACTTGGGAGGTAAGTAAGTGTCTTCTCCTATCCTTCAGGATGCTTTTTCCACAAATTGGCCTCAAAACATGCCACTACAAGTCATCCTACAGGATGTCCTAATGCTTCCTACAAGATTTCCTAATGCTCCTACAGGATCCCTTGTATTCCTACAGGATCTGGCCGAGGACAATAGGAGTGATTTGGAAGGTGGTATATGGCTTAGGGGACGTGAATGATGGAAGAAATAGGGCAAGAGAGTGGCTAGGAATTCTTCAGATCTCAAAACAGAGTTTGTAATATGGTTGGATTTTCTCAACAAACCTGGAAAGTTGTTCTTATGGAATGATGAATTGGTTGAGGGACATAGTGGCTTTTGGTGATCATGGATGGATGACTTAGGTTGGGGTTGCTATTCATGATATCTTATTTCCATATTGAAACTCCTGCACTACATCAATCACTAACATTTATCCATGAATCATGTCAAACAAGAAATATTTTCAATCAACTTATGAAAATAGAATTTCATTATCTACTTGTCTAGTTCATGCATGGAAATATTTGCAAAATAATGTGAAACACTATGAGACCTAATACAAGGCTAAATATATCATAAATGAAAATTGAATCCTAATCTTTAAAATTGAAAAGATGTTGGCCTAAGTAGCATAAAACCCTAAATTCCATAAGAAATCATAATTCTGTCTTTTTGGGGTTGCATAGGAGTTCTTTCCTCAAACTGTGGTCCCTGAAGGGAAGAGTGAGGCCAAATTCACCTACTATTGGCCTTTTTGGTATTCCTTTATCTTTCTAAGTTATTGCAAAAGAAATGCACAAATGGAAGCAAACTAATCAAATTCACAACTACTTACAATGAAACAATGCTAAAACTAATTCAACCATTAATCTATGAAATCACCTAAGCATACAAGTACAAGAAGAGAAGCCTTTGCTACTAGGGTTGGGCCATAACCCAAGAGCTTTAGCCCTCCAAGTCAACTCAGTGCCAGATCAAGGAAAG
>APFE030818798.1:1233-15928 GCA_000404065.3 Pinus taeda | reverse complement strand
TCCTCAATATTAAAATAAAGGTTGAAGAATACAAATGAATTGAAGAATCACTCGGGAAAGAAGTAAAGGAAAGCAAACAGAAGAGAGAAGCATTGGAAGCTAAAATAGTTTCTCTGCGAAAGGAAGTAAAAAGTGGAAAAACTCTTCAAGACTACGTCAACAGTTCAAAGACTTTGGATGAACTCATTATCAACCAACGATCATACAGTGACAAGATTGGTCTTGGTTACAAAGAAAAATCTGAAAAGAAGTCAAGTCCTTCTATGACAAGTAAAGAAGATGGATATGTTGTTGTAGTGATTTCTTCTTAAAGATGTACGAGAATAACCCACTTAAGATTGTGGATGACAAAGAATCTCAACAATATAAATGGCTGCTAAACATTGTAGATCTACAACAACTGATAGAAACAAGACCTGCCAAAGTCCTCACCTATGCTACAATCATAGTTAAAAAGCAAAAAGAAATAGTAATAACTCCAGTCATCCAATGGAAACCATATATATAAAGAATAACTTTTTATAACACATGTGAAGGGAACAAGTAAATGTTACGAGTCCCCCTCTATGGGATGGGTTCTTGGCTATCCTCTAATGTCTTCAGCTTATGTAGAGTCTCTCTCCTCTACAATGTATAAACCCAACAAAAATATGGTGTGCGACAATGAAAATAATCTGAGTTACAATAGTGAGGGCAACAATGAAAATAATAAAAAGTGAATAATGAATGGAAAACTCTTCTATTTATAACAAAATATTTAGTTATCCTCAAATAATGAGTAATAATAAAATATTATTAACCCCATTCTTAGAATAACTGCTTGGAATATTTTATTATGTTTGGTTAGGAGGGAAAAGGTATTTAAACTTTTATTTACGAATAATAAATAAATAAATGATTTATTTATCATCTCAAGTAATTGGTTAAGGAATAATAAACAAATAATGATTTATTTAATTATTCTTAAGGCATTTAGTCAAATTTGACAAAGAATAATTATTAATTAGTGATTAATTAATTATTCTTAGAGAAAATAAGATAATTAATGATTTATCTGTTTATTTTTCATGATTGGGTCAAATATGACAAGGAATAATAACTGAACAATGGTCTAATTAAATATTCCTACAATAAAATCAAATAAATAATGATTTATTTAATTATTCTTCATGGGTTTAACAATAAATTACTTAACAAAGGTGGTTTATTAAGTAATTTCTCACAATAAAAGCAATTTTACTATGGTAAAATTGTCTTTACATGGTGTACTTTGATCCATCTAGTAAATTAGGCTAGATGATCAGTATGTCATGTGGTATTTCTCCATGTGGTATGGTATGCCCATAAATATTTTGGAAGCTTTTCTTCCCAATCTCTTCTATGTAGGAGCACAGTGTTAGTAAGAATTGCTTTAATTACTTTATTGGTGGATTCCACCTATCCATTTGCCTATGGATGATATGGACTGGACTTTCGATGTTTGATTTTATTCCTCCATTATCTTCTATACGAAAGTAAATGTAAATTGAGTACCCTGATATGTCACAATTTCCCTTGGGACACCAAAACAAGCAAAGATATCCTCAAAGAAATGAAACTACAACATTTTCAGTAGCAGAAGAAAGTGCTTTAGCTTCTACCCATTTTGTAACATAATCAGCACAAACAGGATTGTACATTTTTTGTCTTGATGGTGGATTAATTGAACCAACAAAATCCAGAGCTCATTTATCAAAAGGTTCAATGAGTACCTGAGGTTGTAGAGGAATTTCATCTAAAGGAACAAGTTTCCCCGTTCTTTGAAAACTATCACATCTCTTAATGTATTCTTTGGCATCCTTAAAAAGGGAAGGCCAATAATATCCTAAGAGAAGTAATTTGTAAGCAATTATTTTATCAGCGAAGCGTCCTCCACATGGTTCATCATGACCAGCCTTTAATATCTCTGATACTCCATCTTCTTTGACACATCTTCAAATGATCAAATCTAGTCATGTTTTGCATAATTATCCATTTATCCATGAGTAAGATGCACTAATTTGAATTATCTTTCTTTTCTCTCGAGGAGACAAATGTAGTGGTAACTTCCATGTAGCCAAATAGTTAGCAATATCTGCAAACCAATGAGATTTAATAGATACTACAAAAAGATACTCATCAGGAAAATTATCTTCTACAGGTACATCATTATTATCATTTGAATCCTAGAGAGAAAGCCAACAATTGTATCATTAGAGGAAATTTTAGCCTAAATATATGAAACTTTTATAAAACTATCACACAATATATGAAACTTTTATAAAAATTTGTCTATTATATATTTAAATATTGAAAATTTATCTGTCTATATTTAATTTGTTTAATATCTATGTTTGTATTTTATATTTAAGTAATATTTTTTTTTAATTTTTTTTTTAATTTTTTATTTTTTATTTTAATTATTTTTGACGTTTGTCTACTGAAAGCACAACAATTTCCCTTGAAATCTTATTTTTTAGTAAGATATGGTAATATTGTCCATTTCTAGAATACATTTTAACACATTTAACTATTATATTTTAATTATATATCTATGTTTTGTTCTAAATTATGAATTTGTCATATGTTTTTTTTTTTTAACTATATTTATGTTTAATTTATTTTAACTATTTGATATTTAATTATAATTAACTATTTGAATATTTTATATTTTAACTATTGATTTTATGTTTTTGCCAGAATCCGGTACTTGTCCTTTTCTAAAATACATTTTTAATTCTCAATTATTTATATTATAACTATACAATATTGTATGATTTAACTATTTTCATAATTCTACTTTTAACTATCTTAAACTATTTTATATTAATATTTGAATTATCTTTTTTTATTTTTAAACTATTTAACATTTGTATTGGAACTATAAATATTAATTTTACTATTTTATTTTAATCTATTTTTGGTGCTCTGGTTATTAATGATCAAATGGACCACATTACAATTTTATTTTTCACTAATATCAAAGATTTACATAGCATTACATAAACTTTTTTCATATCTATATATCATATGGGTAAGGTAGGTAACTAACAATAATAAAATATTTCAAAGATACCCAAATTAATAATAATAATAAAATTCACTCATATCCAAACTAATAATAAATATTTCGCAGAAAGTAACCAATTTCAAATTATTTACGATGTGTACCTTTTTTTAAATTTAAAAGATTTTGATTGGTTAACATATTATGACATAGAAATTACGTGAAAATTTCATGGGCACTTTTAGGTTGAATTTCCTCTAATGTTTGTTTTCCAGGTTGATCCAAAATAGTAATATTGAATTCTTGCAACAACAATAACCATCTTGTAATTATGTCATTAGTGCTTGGTTTATTCATTAAATACCTAATTTCGGAATGATTTGTATGTAGAAAGGTTTCATAACCAATAATGTAATGTCTGAATTTATTAATGGCATGGAAAACAGCTAAAAACTCCTTTTCTGTTACAGTAAAATTTAACTCTGCAGTAGTCAAATTTTTACTGGTGTAGTAAATGACATAAGGAGTTAAATAATTTTATCCTAGTAAAACTCCTAAAGCAGTATCTAAAGCATTAGTTGAAATGCGAAAAGGTAATTTCCAATGGGTCCTTTTAGAATGGGTGCTTTCAGAAATATTTTCTTTCAATGTTTCAAAAGCTTTTTGGCAATCATAATTCCAAATGGATTCACAATATTTTGTGAGCAATTTGAAAAGTGGAGAAACAATGTTTGTAAATTTTTCTATGAATCTTCTATAGTAACCAGTAAAACCAATAAAACTTCTAAAATCTCTTTAACAAGTTGGAATTGATAATTTAGAAATAACTTTTTCTTTAGATGTATCCACTCTAATTCCATTCCCTGAAATACGATGTCCTAAAACAATTCCCTCATTCAACATCATAAAAAAAATTCGTGGCTTAATGATAGATTTTTTTCCTTACATCTAATGAGAAATTTTTTCAAATTTTTAAGAGCTTCTTCAAAGGAATTTCCATAGGTAGTAAAATCATCCATATAAACTTCTACACAAACATGAATTAGATCAAATAAAATGCCTAAAACTACCCTTTGGAATGTTGCAATTGCATTACATAATTCGAAAGGAAGCACTCGATAGGCATAACTTCCCCATGGACAGGTAAAAGTGGTTTTATCTTGATCTTCTAGAGCTACTTGGATCTGCTTATATCCACTAAAACCATCCAAGAATAAGAAAAACTTCTTTCCTGCCAATGTATCTAAAACTTGATCTATAAAAGGAAGTGGAAAATGATCTTTTAAAGTGGCTTCGTTCAATTCCCTATAGTCAATGCATACTCTCCATTTTCCATTATTTTTAGGAACAATTACCAATGGTGAAATCCACTAGCTATCTGATATTGGATAAATGAATTTCACATTCAACAATTTGCGTAGTTCCTCTTTAACAATTTCCCTTAAAATTGGATTCATTATCCTCTGAGGTTGTCGAATTGGTTTGGCATTTTCTTCAATGTAATATGATGTATACAAGTATTGGGAAAAATTCCTTTCATGTCAGTGTATTCACATGCATAGGCAAAGGAATGTTCTTGTAGCATTTTTATTAAATCTTTCTTTTGAAATTCTTCCAAATTATTATCGATATTCAAGGGTTTTATTGGACATATTTCTATTGAAGAATTGCCAAAAAAAATTCTAGAATGTAAATATAATTGACAAGGTGATAAATATTCAACATAACATTGTTCTTGAAAACTTTGATTGGATTCGCAATATGAGGAAGACTCATTATTTTCCATTATATTCAAAATATGATCTTCTTCATCTATTTGTGAAGTAACAAAGATTAGTCGTATGTTAATATCATCATCTATCCATTCTTCACTTTCTACATGTATTGTTGTTTTTGTGGGAGGATATAATGTGAATTTCTTTGTTGAACTTCCATTAGAAAATAAACATATCACCAGATCTACAACTTATAAAAGCATCAGTTGTAGCTAACCATGGTCTTCCTAGAATCAATGGATGTCCTCCTAAATTACTCTTGGGTGTTACAATCATAAAATAAACGGGATATTCCCTAGAATCTAAGGATACAAATATGTCTTCTAATACACCATCAGGTTTAATAACATATATTTCTGCTATTTGCAAGAATGTAGGTGTATATTGAAGATTAGGAAGTTTCAATTGATTCATAGTTTGTTTACTCATGATGTTTATAATTGCTCCTAAATCAATCAATGTGTTTGGAATTTCCATACCATTGATATCTGTTTTCACAATGGGACTTCCTAGATCAAGATATTTCTGAATTGTTGTTTTTCCCATCATGATATATGTAATTTTTCCAACTGATTGGATTCTTTTGACTTCATTTCTCTTTATTCCTATATTTTGATACTTAACACCCTTATTATCTTCGCAAATATTAGTATTTATTTGATAGCTTGTAACAAATGAATTTTTATACAAACATTCTTCAGTTCATCTATCATATCATAATCAGGCAATAAAATATGTTTTTCTGCCCCTTTATCAGTTTTCAATCTCTGAGGAAAAGGTGATGTTTGGACAGATACTGAAGGTTGTTCTATGATGGAGTTGA
This sequence comes from Pinus taeda, assembly GCA_000404065.3. NCBI lineage: Eukaryota > Viridiplantae > Streptophyta > Pinopsida > Pinales > Pinaceae > Pinus > Pinus taeda. Next base: position 10,305 of record APFE030818798.1, on the reverse strand, counting down.
GTTTAATGGAATATCATCAAAATGTACACGGGTGGTTTTTTTTTTAGATTTTTCTTCTTGATTAAGAGATTTATCTTTTTCATAGAGATTCTCCTTTTCAAATTCCTAAATAACAACTGATGGGGACTTCTTTTCCAATACTCTACCAGATCTTAGTTGGACATTGTTTATATCTAATGGAGTTATCATGTAGGTTTGGAAATTTTGTCCTTCCATATTGTAAACAGGTTGTGAATTTTTATTATTATTTAGATTTGGAAGTGGTTTAACAGGCAATTGATTTGGTTGTTGAGGAAATGGTAATGAAAGTTGTGGATTTGGATTCTAAGGTTGAGTTGGTTGAAAATGTTGAGGTAAATATTGTGGTGGAAAAACAGGGTAAATTTGTTGATATTGAGGATATTGAGGATATTTTCAATAGGGATTTTTCCATCCTTGTGCCCAAGGTTGAGGCTAAGATTACCAACATATAGGTGCAGTCCAATTGTTTTGTGATGGTTGTGCAAATGCTTGAGTCTTAAAACCTTGAATCATATTTGGTTGTGAATTTTTCCACGGTCTCTTAGCAATAAAACAAAGGGGATCTACTTGATTTGGTATTACTTCCTCTTGATAAACAACTTTAAAACCTAGTATTGAAGGACATTCCTTTGTATCATGATTTTCTACACATATAACACAGGTTTCTATATTTTTAGGTCAAGAGGGAATTCTCTTAGAGCATGTTTTTTTCTACATTTGGGACAAAATATTAATAATGCAACATTTTCATCATTTTTCTTATTTTTCACTTTGAGGGTATCTATTTTTTCACTAAGACTCCCCAAAATGTATGTTTTAAAGTTGTCAAGCAAATTGCCTAACTCATCCCTATTTACTATCATAGCTGCAGATTTATTAATCCTAGACATGAGAGGGTCTCTTAGATTTTTCTCAGTTCTTGTCTTACCTCTTGAAATGTGTATGCATAACTCACAAATTTCTCCCAATGATAACTAAAAAATATCTCCCATACCCATCAAATTGAGAATCTTGATCAATCCACTCATCTATGATGGATTTTAATAAGAGAGCTTTCAAAGTTTCTTCATCTAATTCATGCAGTTTAGCCCTTTTAACATTATAAGAAAACATTTCAATGAAATCTTTGAGATTTTCATATTCTTTTTGCATCTTTTTAAAGACTTCATCCTTAAGATTATGGGGTATATAGTTGGTATCACCAAAAAATTGATCATCTAGCCTAATTTACTAGATGGATCGAAGTACACCATGTAAACCGAATTTTACCATAGTAAATTTGCTTTCACTGTGAGAAAATACTTAATAACCCACCTTTGTTAAGTAATTTATAATTAAATTCATGAAGAATAATTAGATAAATCACTATTTATTTGATTTTCTTCTAGGAATAACGAATTAAACCATTGTTCAATTATTATTCTTTGTCGTATTTTACCCAATTATGAAAAATCAACAGATAAATTATTAATTATCTTATTTTTCTCTAAGAATAATTAATTAATCATTAATTAATTATTATTCCTTGTCAAATTTGACTAAATCTCTTAGGAATAATTAAATAAATCAGTATTTGTTTATTATTCCTTAAAAAATTCTAAATGATAATAATCATTTATTTAATTTTATTTCTAAATAAAGTTAAAATAGTTTCGCCCTAACAAATATAATAAATACTCCAGTGGTTTCCAAGATGGGGTTAATAGATTTTATTATTGCTCATTATTCGAGAATAACTCAATATTTTGTTATAAATAGAAAGGTTTTCCATTCATTATTCCCTTTTGATTATTTTCACTGTTGCACTCACTATTGTAACTCTGATTATTTTAATTGTTGCACACCATATTTTTCTGGGTTTATACATTATAGAGGAGAGAGACTCTACACAAGCTGAATACGTTTGACGATAGCCAAGAAAACATCCCATAGAGGGGGAATAATAACATCTATTTGTTCCCTTCACAGGTGTTATAATAAAACTACTCTTTGTATATCTGGTTTCCATTGGATGATTGGAGTTATTACTATTTCTTTTTTTTGTTTAACTATGATTGTGGCATATATCAAAATTTTGGCAAGTTTTGTTTCTATCAGTTGCTACAAATCTACAATGTTTAGCAGCCATTTATATTGTTGAGATTGTTTGTCAACCACAATCTTAAGTGGGTTCTTTTCATACATCTTTGAGAAGAAAACACTACAACAACAATAGTCCTTATATTTCTCTAATAATGTAGTTTTCATTTCTTCCCATGTTCTTATAGAATTTACTCCTAACCCCATGAACCATTTTAATGTTGCATGCTTAAGAGTTGTTGGAAACAATTTCAACTTTTAAGTGTCAAGCAAGTAATCATAAGATCTACACAAGACTTCAAACTCAAAGAGAAATGTTTTAGGATCTTCACTTCTTAATCCATGAAAATTTGGAAGGATGGAGGGTGAGATGTTTTTCATTGTAGTTGTTTTATCCTCATAGAGGATAGGAAATCCAAAAGGTTATGTATCTCCTCTACCTCCTCCTCTCCCTCTTCCTCCACATCTTCCACCTTCCCTATTTCATCCTCTTCCTCCTCCAATCCTAGGTTTCTCACCATTGATATTATGTACCTCTCCTTCCCCTTCTATGACCATTGTAGATTCTTCATAACTAATATAGGGTTTCAAGATTAGTTTTTCTAATTCATCTTCTAGTTCTTCTGGTTATTCTATCAATGGTAAGTTAAAATAAGTTTATTCCTCCTCTTCTTCACTAGGTATTTCTAGTTCTTGTCTTAGAAGTTGCTCTCCAGTTGAAGACAGGAAAATTACTCCTTATGTTGGGGATGTAGGATCCTCTTCTTATATTATTGCTTCATTTGATGAGGTTGGTGAACCTCTAGGTTGGATTTCAGATTTGAGTGCCTCAGGAAGTTTATGTTTGCCTACAAATGATGGAATATGAGTTTGACTAGGTGGTGTGGCACTACGAGGTCGTGGTGGGGTGAGTGATGATGTTGGAATTAAGATTTTACCTCTACCTACAAATCTACTTCTAGAAACTCTTTCCCTATGCATTTCATTTTATTTTTTTTAAGTAAAAAGAAGAGACTCATATATACACTTCCCCGACAATGGTGCCAAAATGTATAATGATTTAATTGATCTTAAATTACTTACATGAATTATCAACCAAGGCTAGTAACTGATAAAGTGTGAGTGCATTGTATGTGCTAGAAGTCTTTGGTTATTCACACAAATGCTAAATTAAATTGAGTTATTGAAATATAAATTCTAAATTAAATTAAGTTATTGAAATGAACATGAGAAAATTAGTTATTCCTAGAAAATAAGATTATCTCTACAATGATGATCACACTCTCTGCTTTCAAACAAAACTACTTCTACTTATAAAATTCCACACTTTACTTTAAAATATAAATCTCACACTTGTACAATTTTACATAAATTAAAACCAATCTCACAATTTACATAAATCAAAATCAATCCATAGTTTGCTTAAATGAAATTCACACTATGTTGCATAAATTAAAACTTCTCTCACTTAAGAAATCTCATGTTTAAATAAAATCACACATCTACATGAATAAAAATCACACTTGCATAAAAAATGAAATGAAACAAACTTTTTCTTAAAACACACCCATACTTACTTGAATTAAAGATCACACATGCTTGAATTTAACAACTAATTCTACAAATAAATCAACTGTTTAAGATGAAACTCTGTGTGAAACTAGATCACTATTGCCTAGCTTTATCCATGTGCATTCAAAATATGTACAGTAAGAATGATTAGCACATTGATTTTAACTTAACTCTAAAATAAAATTAAAAACATAAATACTCTATTAAATAAACAAAAATCTACGAGAATATAAGGCTAATAGCTAATTGTTAAAACAAAACAAGAATACGTACTGTCTCGAGGGCGGCCTCCATGAGAAGAAGGAAATCACTACATTATTGATCAAACACTTTTAACCATCCATCAAGAAAATGAAGTGATTATTTTTAAAAACAGAGTATCAAATAACAAAGCTTAAGTCTCACTGTCGTGTTCAGTATCACTATTTTCATTTCTGCCGAGAGGCATATTTATATAGCTCGTGGCAATCAATTGTTCAAAGCAATATGCCTAATCCCTATCAACAGAAACTAGATTTAACTTGAAAATATAATATTGCATAATCCTCTCATGATTTTTTATTATCAAAGAAAATCATGAGGCATGAATCTTGTTCTCACTTGCCTGTTTCCGATTACAGAGGTTGTCTTTTCCTTTAACAACATTGCTAGTACTTGTTTCCATTGATCTGCTTCATGAGAATAGGAGGATGTATTTGAGTGCATCAATTTCCACCTATCCATATATTTCTCTTCCCAGTTGGCACCTTAGAACCTGTCAAACCACAGACTTGGCTGCAGAATCATGTATTAGTTATAGAATCATCACAATTCGGTAGTCGAAGTAAATATTAAACTAAATAATAAAGAACATTATCAATTTATGAAATTAAAAACAATTGTATACCTCCATGTCATCAATTCTTATGGTTTGATGCCCAATGTGTACTTATGAAGGTCAAAAAGAAATAGATAGAGTGAAAAAGGTGTCAAAAAGAAGCAATTGTGAGGCTCAACAGACCTTGTGGATTATGTTGGCATGTGCAGAATGTGGAGGGAAATGTGAGAATAGAGAATTGTTATTTAGTGGATGATGCATCATTTTTGAAGTTTTCATATCAATTTTTTTCTTTAAGCTAAGTGAAAACCATTTGGATATATACTATGAGAACAACCTAAGCACTTAATCTCAATTACTATTCTTTTATTCATCATGTTGATGACATTGGATGCAATTCCCCTCAAATCAGTTGGTTCAACTTTCAAATGCATGCCTTTATCTCGATATTTGTATGAGTAGACTTCTATCTAATTTATCATACATGTGGTGGAGATTAAGTCTAGATATACACATTACACAAGCATGCTTAGTTTATTGTACTTCAAGTTGCTGGAATTTTCACTTAATATTGAGGACCCAGAATGTGAAAATGGAAAAAATAAATATTCTTCCTCAACACGTTTAGATGCCTAGGGTAATTATCAATTAGTTATCACATGGACTGGACATGTGAAACATTATAAATGAGAGGAAATATATAATTGAGGAGTAGAAATTTTATCTGTAACATGGACCACAAAATTCAAATCATTGTCATTGGTTTTCGTAGTTCACTTTTATCCTCAAGGTAACCATGAGATTCATGCATCCATGCTTCACACCATTAGTGTGAGATTGGATGGTTTGAGAATCCAATTTTACTTCTACAAAATTTGACTTTTATTGCTTGAAAGGAATTTGCATGATGAGCATGTTGTTTATTCACAAGAGGAGACTGCAAAGCAATCACTGACATGTCCAATTATATTTTTTATATATTCTTAACTAGATTTTTCATTTTTTAATAAGTTGGTTTGTAAAATGAATATGTAGAACTAATCATAGAACATAGTAACATAATTTAAACTAGTGGTCTTGATCTATGCGGTGCCACAAGAACATGTCACTAGTTTGATTATGTCTAAATTATATTACAATTTGTAGTTCTTAGAGGATGCAATGACCCAAAAACAACAACTACATGTTATGTGATTTTTGTGTGTGTTTGTGAGGGTGTAAAAATGTTACTTTGTAATATTGATTTCTAGATACAATCAATATCTAGACTACTTGCGTATATAATTGGTAAACGCAGTATGTTATGTCTTCATCATATGGGAGTTTGTCAGTAGAATGATTTAGTATCGAGACTACTTCTCTAACACGATGACTAGATGAAATTATGTTAAGAACCGTTGATCCTAAAAATATGTCAATCATGGTTAGAAGTAATTGTATGTTAAATGGATCAATTTGGAGCTCTAAGTTGGTGTTGGAGAAAGAGTGTAGTCTATGAGATTTCAAAGTGGATAGAAGTGCTAATGAAGATGAGGCCAAACAAAAATATCAACATGAAATATGGTAATGTGACTTAGTGCTTTTCTTTTTAATGTAAGCATTAACGGAGGTTGTTAGGATCAATGTTAAATTAGTATATTTAGTTTTGGTTTGTTGGATATTGTTGAGATATTCTCTCAACCATAGTCTCCAAGTTGGGAATTAGTTCTAGGAAATAAACAACGGATTAAAGACCTTATCAATGCTCAGATTCAACATATTTCCAATAGACGAAAATACTTGGGTTCCAAATTCAAGGTAGAAAAACTATTAAAAAAAATCATATTATCATTGGCTACAGGAAAATATCAAAAATAGAATTAGGATCTGGTGCAACAAATGGATCTCTCGAGTGGGTAGATTTACACTATGCAAATCAGTCCTCAATGTAATTCCTATCTACTAAGCATCCCTTGCCTATATCCCTTCAGGAATTCTTCATAAAATCAAACAGCATACCTCTCACTACCTATGGACAAGATAGGAGGGAAAAAGAACATTTTCTCTCACTTCTTGAAATAACATAGCCACTCCAAAATCCCAAGGGGTGGGGACTAAAAAACCATCAAAGGAATCTAGTTATAAAAGAGGTATGGAATCTTATACAATAGGAAGGCCTTTGTGTGCACCCATCTACCAAAAATACATAGATCCTCTTTTGATTATTGACAAGAAATGTTCCCCTAGAACATCCATGAATAATGGATCCATTGTAATGAAATATATTATGATGGATCCCCCTCATTGGGAACTCTATATTCTAGAAAGTTTGGAATGGGAAACAGGTCCATATCGATATTGAACTTTGGCTTTGCTATGTAGAAGATCATATCCTTCCTCTCCCCCTTATACAAAAACTAAATTTTCATGGAATCTTCACTCTCAACCAAATTTCTGACTACGACTTTCTGAGGCATCAGTAGAACTAGGTCACTTCTAATAATCGAGGGTTGGATATGGAACAGGGTTTCATTGGAACAAGTATATAAATTCCGTTAATCATTCTCAGGTGACTATCTAAAATTATAAAGACCAACTTATTTGGAATCACATCCCTCATGGGTCATATTCTCCAAAGCATGGCTACGTAATTATTGCAATGGAGGATGTCAATTTGGGACCTTCTAGGTGGAGAAAAAAGCTATGGAACTTAAAATTCCCTCCTAGGTCAAAACTCTTCATGTGGCTACTTTTGACAAACAAAACCCCTAACTAGGACAACCTTCAAAAGCGCTCCTTTCAAGGCCCTAGTATATGTCCTCTTTTTTTCATGCACTGTGAGACTATAAAACATATTTTCATCACTTTCCCTTCCATATTAGTTGTTTGGAGGGGCATCTATCATTCAGAAGGTATTCCCATACATTGGGATGGGACAACAATGTAAACTTTGGAATGGGAACTGGTACTGTTACCCGTTTCGTAGAGATAGAAAAAAAATGACCTGATTTTGAAAAGGGGTGATGCAGAACACACATGTTTTTTTTAGAGCATAGTTTTCGGAACTTTAATTTTTTTCATGTACATTACGTTTTAGAATGGTAGTGAATGTCATGCTGATTTAAAAAAGTGAGTATTCTGCATCACACCCTTTTTTTAAAAGACCTATTTTTTGACTTTAAATTTTCTAGTGTATGAAATGTAAATAGTTATTTTCTAAATTTGATAGTTTTTGAAGTGGTCGTTTTCTTCATATTTTCTTGTTTTCTATTTTAATTTTAATTTTTTTTGTAGTGGGGTTTTTAGTGTTTTGCATTTTCAAATTAGAAAGTCGATAGTTTGAATTTTAGATAATTTACATATTTATACATCTTTAATTAATTTTTCAATCCACATGAAATAATTGTTTCTAAAAAACAACATTTTTTAACAATGGACATAAAAATAACCATTTCTAACATAAAATAACAAAAAAAACTACAAGTTTTGATAATTTTTTGCTAGAATTGACATGTCAAAATCACAATTTTTATACGAAAATTTTAACTAAAAATGGTTAAATCATAGTTTTTTTTATGAATTTCATGTCAAAAAATTAATAATAATCACTTTTTTTCAAAAATTAATGATTAACTTAAAAATCAATGTGAAAATCACAAATTACAAATATTGAACACATAACAACCTTAATTGATTGATTATTCTTCTCATAAAATGTCAAAGTCAAAACATTGCAAAGCTTAATTTCCAAGCATAACTTAAATTTAATCAACAATGTAACGTAATCCAAACTCTTCATCCTCTAGAGTTTCATCATTGTCTTTTCCACAATATTTTCTTCTTCCTTTTGCTCATTTTCGTCTTCTAATGGGTCTTTGATGTCTGTGAATCTCCCAATGTAAGTCTTTCCAAACATTCCATGTAATGGTGGTTGGGGTTCCTTTGCCTTTTCTGCCACACGTGATTCACTAAAGTCCCCTTTCTTCAACCCAATTTCTTGCATTTCATCTGGAAGAAATTGAAGAGCATTAATTCTTTGTTGAATGAAATTGCATTGTAATGGATCTTTTTCAATTGCAATGCAATTTATTCCTTTTTGAAGGCAACATGCTACTGTTGTACCTAATTATCAAGCACAAAAAAATAATGAATTAAATTAGTACAATGACATATTAATTAGAAAAAGAACATATTGAAATTCAATTCCATATAACAAAACCTACCTGAGCCAGAAAATAAATCTAGAACCCAATCTCCTTCATTTGAACATATGTCTATAAGATAGTTAATCAATAATTGTGGTTTTTGATAAATGTTAACTATCTCTCCTTTTGTTTCTTTGTCTTCATATGTTAGTTTTCTCACAAAAGCATCATAAGTCGGTATTTGGCTATGACTCTTTCCGTCCACCCGATTAAAAATCATAGACATATGGCTATCATCTTTTGCCCAACTATCAATATGAATAAACTCACGGTCATTTATAAATTGTTGATCTTCATTGTTAAGAAGATTTGACTTTTGCATGTAACATGAAATAGTAAAAGTTCAGTTAACTTGTACATAAATGAATTTTTCAACATTAATCAAATATACCTTTTAAA
>APFE030818788.1:0-11619 GCA_000404065.3 Pinus taeda | reverse complement strand
TTCTCGAAATCTTGAGGATACAAATTGAGAGAACTACAAACCTACAATTGGCTTCTTTATAAAAATTAGGGATCTAGGTTTATTTATACCCAGGTCGACACACTATTCTATCAATAAGCTTTCATTCATATTCTATCTAATTTAATCCTGATGATGGACCCCCTTTGAGGTTCGAAACGTCGACAAAATGAACACAAAACTATGGATAATCCAAATCATGCCACTGCAAAAAAATATCACAGAAGCTTAAAATCTAACATAACTTCCCTGTACGGAGGGGAAACATGGAAGGAGATCTGTCTTCTCGAAATCTTGAGGATACAAATTGAGAGGAGAACTACAGACCTACAATTGGCTTCCTTATAAAAATTAGGGATCTAGGTTTATTTACACCCAGGTCGACACACTCTTCTATCAATAAGCTTTCATTCATATTGTATCTAATTTAATCCTGATGATGGACCCCATTTGAGGTTCGAAACGTCGACAGAATGAACACGAAACTATGGATAATCCAAATCATGCCATTGCAAAAAAATACGATAGAAGCTTAAAATCTAACATAACTTCGTTGTACGGAGGGGAAACATGGAAGGAGATCTGTCTTCTCGAAATCTTGAGGATAAAAATTGAGAGGAGAACTGTAGACCTGCAGTTGGCTTCTTTATAAAAATTAGGGATCTAGGTTTATTTATAACCAGGTCGACAAACTCTGCTCTCAATAAGCTTTCATTCATATTCTATCTAATTTAGTTGTGATGATGGATCCCCTTTGGGGTTCGAAACATCGATAGAATGAACACAAAACTGTGGATAATCCGGATCATGCCACTGCAAAAAACTACCACAAAAGCTTAAAATCTAGCATAACTCCCGTGTACGGAGGGGAAACATAGAAGGATATTTGTCTTCTCGATATCTTGAGGATAAAAATTGAGAGGAGAACTGCAAACCTACAATTCGCTTCTTTATAAAAATTAGGGATCTAGGTTTATTTATACGCAGGTTGATAGACTCTTCTCTCAATAAGCTTTCATTCATATTCTATCTAATCTAGTGCTGATGATGGACCCCCCTTGGGGTTTGAAACTTTGACAGAATGAACACGAAACTGTGGATAATTCGGATCATGCCACTGCAAAAAACTACCACAAAATCTTAAAACCTAACATAACTTCCTTGTACGGAGGGGAAACATGGAAGGAGATCTATCTTCTCGAAATTTTGAGGATAAAAATTGAGAGGAGAACTACAGACCTACAATTGGCTTCTTTATAAAAATTAGGGATCTAGGTTTACTTATACCCAGGTCGAAAGACTCTTCTCTCAATAAGCTTTCATTCATATTCTATCTAATTTAGTCCTGATGATGGACCCCCTTTGGGGTTTGAAACATTGACAAAATGAACACGAAACTGTGGATAATCCGGATCATGCCACTGCAAAAAACTACCACAGAAGTTTAACATCTAACATAACTTCCCTGTACGGAGGGGAAACATGGAAGGAGATCTGTCCTCTCGAAATCTCGAGGATAAAAATTGAGAGGAGAACTGCAGACGTGCAATTGGCTTCTTTATAAAAATGAGGGATCTAGGTTTATTTATATGTAGGTCGATAGACTCTTCTCTCAATAAGATTTCATTCATATTCTATCTAATTTAGTCCTGATGATGGACCCTCTTTGGGGTTCTAAACGTCGATAGAATGAGTACGAAACTGTGGATAATCCTGATCATGCCACTGCATAAATATGTATTTTTTGTGTGACCATGCTGAATTGGTTGAGGATGATGGAGATAGAATGGTGCAACTTGTATCCTTTTTAGCATTCACATTTTTCAATTATTATTTGAAATTATAGATTATACTACTTTTCTTTTGAATTAGATATTTCTATTCTATAATACTTTCCATCATTGTTGTAAGTTGAGTTGCTAGCTACTTCACACTGAAGCAAAACCTCAATAACATCATACTGCAACTTTATATTTTAGCAATGTATTTGTCTAGATTACATATTTGATCTTGGACTACCTGGTCTTTGAGGAGAGATTTTCCTTCTTGAGTTCCTAGTATCTTGACCAACTTTTGTGTTGTGACCATGAATTTAGTAGCCAATAACTACATATTTATTTTAGTTGGCATTTACAATAGGCATAGTTCCACATAAATCTAAATGTAAGAGACCTAATCTTATAGTAGCTCTAGAAGAAGAACTATGAAAAGGTTGCTTACAATGCTTTCACAAAATATAAGCATCGCATGGTGTCATCTCTTGTCGAATTGTAGCAAAACCTTTGATACCTTTCTTCCTCATAATTCTTATGTTTTCATAATTAATTTGACTAAAAAGTGTATGCCATAATAAACTGGAAGATAGAGTATCACTTTGTTGTGCTAAAATAGCATAACTATCATGAGAATTCATAGTAAATGATGTTCCATTCAATTTTAAAATCATACCTTCTTCAACATCAGATTCTCTATGTATCTCAATGATTCCATCAGAAATATATATATATTCAATGCCCTTGATGTCAAATATGTATAAGAGAGATTAGTTTCATTTGAAATTATGGAATGTAAAATACATCGTGTAGAATATAATCTGCAATTTTGGGTATCTTCATATGAATGGATCCAATTCCATAAAGATTAAATGGATATTTTTCAGCAAAACATATTACTCCATCAACTTGGTCATTGAATATTCCAAAAAAATATCTCTCTAAAAGTCATATGACATATGTCACCTAAATCCAAAATCCAACTATGAAAATGTTGTACTAAATACATAATTAGCAAACTCTCATGATTTTCCCTTATCTAGTGGTCAATGATCTTTCTTTTCATTTAAATTTTTTCTATCTAAAACATTTGACACCTAGTTTAACATTAAAATTCCTTTGTTTTTTTTATCATTTTGTTGTCTATCTCCCTGATTACTTTTGGCCCCTTTCCCCCTATAATTTCCTCTAGCATCTTAGGTAGTATTTTTATTACCTCTCTAGAAGTTTCAGCATGAGAATTCTGATCCTTTTGTGTAAGTAACAAATTTTCTATGTTAAAATTAGGTGGATTTTCTTTCTTTCCAAAGACCTTTTCTCTCAAAGAGTTTTTTTACTAGTTTATCAAATGTAATATCTTTCAACTTCCCACTAGCTTGGAAATATTCCATGTAGTGTGAATACACAAAGTGAAGGAATTTTATAGAAGTTGTAAGATGTAAATAAAATTCATTTCCAGTGGATTTTATATCATGAAGAATGACTTTTATTTAAGGTTCTCTCTTCAATGGATCATTGTCTTTCATCTCCAAATTGAACAATTTAAACAAAAACTAAATAATTTTGAGCTATGAGTGTGAATCATATAGTTATTTCAACTTTTGTAATGTTTTAAATGCTGTATCACAAGAAGCAATATATTAGTTTACCTCTTGTGTCACTGAGTTAGCTATTAATGCATATGTCTTGTTGTCTTTTATCTCCCAAATTGCAAGTTGCTTCTTTTTTGTCATTGTGTTTGTTGCCTTGACAAAATTCCCACAAACTTTAAAAAACAAACACATAATTAATATTTATAAACCACTGTTGAGAATTCTCCTTTTCACTAAACATAAATCCAACTATAGAAACTATTAAAGCCATAATTGTTTTAGAATGAATTATTCATCACACAAGTCCTTTTTCAAATTTAAAATATATACAATTCCTCTATAAAAGAAAAAAAAATATAAATTTCTTTATCATTTTGTTTTGATTAAAAATTGGCTTAATAGTTTATTTGTGGGCTTCAAAATAACATTAAGGAGATGTGAGTTCAAACTTCAATATCTTCCCTTTTATACATTTAATCAACTTTTCTTCAATTTTTTACATTCAATTCTTATATCAACGTTGTCTTCCCTTTATGCATCTAATAAGCGTTTCTTAAAAAAAATGTTTTGACATTCAATTGTTGTATGAATTAAATTCATTTTGACAAACCATTTGTTGCATATGCAAAACTTCCACAACATATAAAAACATATTTAATTTATTTCTCTGGTATTATCTCTCAATAGAAAATAAACGCTTCTGAATATATCTCTCAACAATTTCTCAACATCCGACTGCAGTTATTACATTCTCCTGGACCCAACTTTTCAAGAACCAATCTAAATAATATCCATTTCCATCCCATCATCAAAAAACAGTTTTTTCATGCCAAAAGTTTGGATTTACATTAAATATATACTCAGGCAATCTTGATTGCATGATAGTCATCTGCAACCAAATCCAATAACTTTCATTTTAAGCATACTTGAATTGAAATCTAAAGAAGGAAATAAAACTTCATGAATTTAAATATCAAACTGCGATGGTTTGTGATATTTCTGATGTGTCTTCAAGTGATGGCCTGCTAAATAGTTAGTGGCTTCTGTCATTCTTACCGCAAAACCTTTGCATTACACCTGGTCTCCTTAGCATTCACGTTCTACATAATGATGTATGCACTGCATAGTAATTACGCTAATTTCCTAGCCTAATGTCTTTCCATGATAGTGGCAGAGGCAACAAATTTCAGTATTGGTGTCAAAACTCAATGAGGATGCTCATCGTGATCTTATTAGTCCCTGCCATCTGGCAATGGCTAGGGACTATAGTAATCAATTTCGATGAGTTAACATTAGTTTGCCCAAAATATTTAGTATGTTTTTAGTGTCAATGTGCTATGTTGTTTGTAGTTCTAATTTTTTTCGTGGTCTTATTTAGCCTCTTCCCGAGGCAGAGGGGTGATAATCTTATGTTATTTTCTGTTTGTGTTTTTCATATTTCAAAATTGTTTCAAACTGTAGACTAATTCTAGCATTAGTCTACAAATATTAAATGCTAGCCCAATTTGGAAATTCCAGGGAACATAAAGTTTCCATACACCATTTACTAATGGCTGAAGTTCTGATGTGTTCGCGTAGTGTGGCTAAAGTTGCCACATGTTAACATGGTGTTGTCTACGGAGCGGGAGCTACCTTCACATTATCCAGGGTACTTGCCTATAGAGCCTTCCTTCTTAACCAGTAACCCAAGTTCCAGGGTAGAAGAGAGTTGTGAAGTAGAAGCAACACAATAGGGAGAGCTATGAAGCAACGAGAGCTATGTTCGCATTATCCACAGTACTTGCTATCAACCACTGTATTGTTTCATTTCTGAGTTGGCAAACTAGTTACCCAGAGCTGCTTATATCGCACTGATGTCTTCTCTCATTTATATATAGCCTTCCATCTTTAGGCATATAGGTACACATAAGTCTGCCTTTTCACCTGCCCTTGAGGCTCTTTCCTTTTAACAAATTGCTACGAAAATAGGAGACCCAGTGATCTACCTGTGAATGCCTTTATTGCCGCTACAGGACATTATTAGAAGGAATCATAAATATGGAGATGATTTTATGAACTTAAATTAGCTTATTACTGAAAACAATAACTTTTTATTAGTTTTAAGTTGAAAACAATAATTGTTCTTGCAGTTGCAGGAGTTTGTACCTCATGTCAAATTTTGTTACAGTTGTAGGACTTTGTACCTCACATCATCATCTACCAAAGCAAGGTTCTACATCAAATGTTTTATTTGTGAATTTCAAATATCATAAAAATGAAGGTGAAAATTAGATTCACATTTTAGTCATTTGTTCCACGCTGACCTTATTTCAATATTTTAGCATGGTAGGACCACTCGCATAGGAAAAATGCATGAAAGGTAAAATTAGTTGGCCTGAATAAAGCTTATGAATCTATGAAAATAAATACTTGGAAACTAAACCAGCCTTATCCTTTTTAAATTCGTTGATAGTGTGTGGCTCGAACTGGTTAAACTGGTTCTGCTCCTGCGCTCTTGGTACTATTATTAGTGATGCTTAAATTGGTTCTTCAACTTATTATTATCTATATTCTTATTTCATTTTTCCTCGGAAGAAATTGCCCGTAAATAAACATAGTGTTGGAACACAAATCGTCCAATGTGTTTTTTTTCATGGAGCATTTAAGCCCAGAAACTAGATGCATCTTGGGGAATTTCGATAATAAATGCATATGACATGGAGCATTTAACTGGGATAATTATACATATCTAGGGGAATTTCAAAGAAACCTATACAAAATACCCAAGAACAATATATCTAGCACTAGTAACTAAGACTGAATAAACAACAACAAAGATCTATCGGTGGATCTATTGCATCTCAATCACGGAGGTCATAATCAACAAAATAAGCCACTGCTTCAAGTGCTGCATCTCGATCACCAAGGTCATAATCAATAGAATAAGCCGCTACTTCAAGTGCTCTGGTCGTACTTATGCTGAACCAATAGAATAACTCACTGAATTGACAGTGTGAAGAACTATGTGTTTGTGTTTGACAATTGAGTTTCTTGAAGGAAATCATTCTCTGGTTACACCTCTTGGTGAGGAAGGAGGTACGTGTAGCACATGCAAATGAAAAATTTATAAATTACAAGTACAGATAGCATAGTAATCATCCTAAACCAAAAGCCATGTGGGACCCACCATGAGTGTTATGTGTCGCATCGTTCCATTTATCAAAACTCTGCCCTCATTAACCTTGACATTCTTCATTCCTTAGCCTCGTGCCCTCCTTGAGGCCTACCTTAACCTTGGCCTTGTCCATTTCTCGGCCTGGTTCATTCCACAATGGAGTCCATGTCTCTGCAACTTATGTTGCATATATTTTTAACCTTTTCAAAAACCTGGTACATTTTCTCAATTAGTGTTCTATTGCAGTGGTTTTCAAATTCCCGCTTATTTTGTAATCATTGATTAGACAGGATATCATAATATTTTTTCTATAGAACAAAATTTCCACGAAATTCTCTATGATTCTTAGGTATTTGATCTTCTCTTATTTCCATTACCAATTAATTAAAAGCAACATGGTGATTTGAACCAATGTACATTTGCAAATGTTACAATGGGAACTTCGGAAACCGAAAGGAGGGTTCTGTCAACATTAAATTTGGTGCGAACTGGCCTATGGAATTTCATCAATACTCAAATATTGGTTACAACAAACAGAAAAGAAAATTGTGATCTGATAATTCTTTAATTAGCTTTCCAAGCAATTGTGTATAAGGTCTTTAATGCTAAACACTAGCTTTCAGAAAGGTCTTTCAAACCATAGTTAGGGTATGTCCAGTACAATGAAAGGAAAGACTAGATAAAACTGAAATGAAACCCTTGAAGGGCAGAACTTGTTGCACCTGAAAAAACAACATAGGAATCTCACAGTTAAAATGATGGTGTATTGGGTAAAGTTAAATGTGTTATAAACTTATACACGAGTAAAGTTGTATTAAATCTAGATGCTGCATTGGGTGCATCCAATATGTACATTGTCATAGACCCATCTAAATTTTGATATGCACCATAAATTCTCGTGTTCAAATAAAGGATGTAATGACCCATCAACTCATTTATGCATGACTGTGTAACATTGTCTTAAATCTAAATAGTAAGTTTACTTTATTGAGTGTGGACACTAGCACAGATCCAATCAAAATTGGGTGACTTTGATGTGATTGCACAACATTGAGGTTGCATAGCACAGATCCACTTAAACTTGGAAAACTCTGATGTGATATGCAAAGCCTTGAAGTTGCGAAGCTTGAAGATGCATCAAATTGAGGGTGAGGTGTTCTACTAACTCTATTTTTGTGTTATTGACTGTACATGTAAGGATGCATTGAATCTAGATTTTATATTAGTGGCATTGAATAGGAACACTAACTCAAACCCATTTAAACTCTGGTAAACGCACAAACCCATTTAAACTCTGGTAAATGCACAAACCCATTTAAACTCTGGTGATTTTGAGTATCCTACCATTTCATCCTTCTTATCTCACCATATTTAGAACTCTTCAGTTTGTTGATATTTATTTTTAAAGTAAGTCTGATATCAAAATTTTGAGTGCAGTAATTGTGAGCTTTGGCAAAATCACAGATTCCCAGAGAGAAGAAATTGAACGGCTAGGACTCAAATTCTATACTTGGAATGACTTTTTATTGCTGGTATATTCCATATGCATTTAAAATTATTCATTTGATGATTACTTGTAGCTTCATAATTTGCACGCCTCTATATGATTTATTGGATTGGTATTCTACTTTAACCTGTGTTGTTTATTAAATTCTTGGTTTATTCCTTATTGCACCAAGAGGCATGTTCTACAGTCCAGGTAGGATTAATAGAATAGTAATTAAAAAATCAAAACAATAATTTTTTCTTCTTTCAAGCTGGCCTGAAAAATAAAGTATAGCTTAGATGAGATCCCTTAAGGTGAAAACCTCAGGTGTTTGCACTCTCAAAATGTTCCACGTTGAGGGATTTGACCCCTTTTGGTGCTTGCTAGATCCAGGATTAAGATAGATCTAACTTCTAAGCCCAGTGCCTGCAAAGTGACTTTGCTATCATCTTCTTTCTTTCTGTTTCATGAAATCTCTTTAAAATTTCCTCACCCTTGAATCTCAAGTTCAAGCTCATGGGAAAGGTGATATAAGATGGTAGTAGAAGGAATTGCTATGCTTTATCTATATCTCACTAGAAAAATGAAAGTGGCTATTGCAACTTTATATTGTTCATCAGAAGAAAAGTTTGGATGTCTTCTAGAGAACAGTGAAGACCTTTCTTCTTGAATGGAAACCTTATGACATTCTATTTTCACTTATTAGTTCAACTCTCTTTATTTCGTGCTTGATACACCAGTCTGAACATGTACAAAAATTTATTACTAGCTTCTGATCTCTTCGACATTAGAATTATAGAGTAGAGTCAATCAAAACATTTTTGAAAGTAAAAAGGTTATTTGAACCAAATAGGTCTGAATTCCTTGAGAAATCAATAGTTTGTGAATTTCTGCTTTTGATCATGTACTGTTTGATTTGCTCTAAATTTGTATGTATTTCTTGTGTGGTTGGTGGAAAACTATATAAGCTCAATGATCTTTACATAGTAGTTTACTGCAACTGCAGAGTAAATTATAAACGCCATTTTTCTTATATCTTCTGCAGGGTGAGGAAAGGAGGTTTGAACTATTATTACCCAAAAAGAGCGATATCTACACGATAATGTACACTAGTGGCACAACTGGTGAACCTAAAGGCATATTTATCATAAACGAAAACATTGTTTCTATGGTGTCTGGAATTGGTTATTTTCTTAAATGTCAGAATGAAGAGGTAAATTCTTTCAATGACATGGTTAGTTTTTGTAGTTGATATGATAACTTCATAGATCAAAGCTTAATTTATTCCTAATGTATCAAACATTTTGAGAACTTATCAGTTGGTTCTAGTAGTCATGACATTTTCTTTAACTCGTGATTTTTATGCACTATAAAACGTCTTCACAAAACCTTGCAACTCACAGAGAAGGTGTTTATCTCTCGTTTCTTCCTCTAGCATATATATTTCATCGGGTGATAGAGGATTTTTTCATATCAAAAAGTGCTTCAATAGGCTTCTGGAATGGCGTATATTGCTTTGTGTTGTTTGTTTTCTCAATAGTCCACCATCTTTATGCACTTAAAAATCTAGTGCTAGTTTTTTGATTTCACAATAATGCTTGTTTATTCCCACAAGATGTGAAGCTTTTGGTGGAGGATATTGTAGAACTAAAACCAACGTTCTTTTGTGGTGTCCCACATGTCTTTGATCGCATATATTCAGGTCCTATATGTAAATCTATAGTGTCTAACTGAAAAAAATATAATTCAGTGTATATCTTGCTTAACATGTTATTTATTCACATACTCTTAAATTTCTCAAAACTGATTGCCATAATTGTAGCGATGGCCTACGATATGTGTGGACCAATTGAATTAGAGGAGAGAGATTGATATAGCATCAGAGACAGGTGCCTCTGGCTGCAGATTTTCATTCCCGGCCAAATTCTTTCCCTCTAGTTGCAGATTGTCATTCCTAATAACATTGTTTTCCTCTCTCACCAATAATTCTTACAATTTTAATACCAATTTTTCTCGTAATACTAACTCAATGCTCCCTGCAAAATCAACTCAATGCTGCTTGTAATACTTCTACCAAAAAGTTGCAACCAACTTTGTTTGCACATTGAGCGGTTTAGCAAGAGCTGGATGCTATCCTGTTTCACAAGTCCTTTCACAGTCTTGCGAAAATAACAAAGGAATAGTAGGGGCTTCCAATGCATTGTTGGAATGTTTATATTGAGATGATAGTTTTGCAGAAACGTTAGTCTCCTTGGCCACAAGAGCCCATCATTGCAGAGGCAAACAGTTAGGGTGTACAATATGGCCTAAGCTGACAAAGCATGCTTGTAAGTTAGTAGGCTTATAGAAAGTGGATCACTATGAAAATCTCGTGCCTACAAAACAAGGCATTGTATGTGGTTATTGCACAACTACAAAGGCTAGTAGGTTTCTAAAAAATCAGTTGGAAGATATACCATGAAGCTTAAATCAAACAAATGTGCTCTCCTTTCGGAAACACTGCAGATGTAAAAGCAAAATTTGAAAGCACTAGAATTTGAAAAAGGGTCTTTCTATGGAGATAGATTTTTATTAACACAATAGACTTTCCTTTCTGATTTTTATTACTGGAATGCCATTTTCTGGTGGCTATTCTTTGCTAGATTTCAATTTTCTTGGAATTTTGCACAATTGTCATATTATGCTACTATTGTTCACCATTAAGGTAGGTTGTACCCTGTAACTTCTAGCCCTTCTAGTCCCCAGTACAGATGGTAGAGAATTCCATCAATTCTGTAGTTATCAACAGTTCCTTTCTACCACACTGAATGCAGGGACTTGCTGCCTCGCAACCTCCCTTGTTCAATGATTGGATTTCTATTACTTCTTAACCATTTTTAATTCGACATGTATAGAATACAATGTTTTCTTGGGTTTAGTAGACTCTCTTAGTTGAATAAGTATATATTAAATTAAAAAATCCATGAAAGGAGTCAAATAATAAAGTGTGATATCTACATTATTTTACATATATTATTCATTGAGATATTAATCTAGATTTAAATGTAAATTTATTAAAGAGAGTTTATATTTTTCTAACTAATTCATATAAAATATAATGGTGATATTTCTGGACTTATTTCACATTCAAAATCTATGTCTAATAGATTCTTTCAAGTCATTTTCTCACCTATTTGTATTTTCCATCACAATTGATGCATAATCTCTTTTCTCTTATTTGAAGAATCTTATGAACTCCTGGCCTTGTAGGTTAATTTACTCTATGAAAGCCAAAATGATTCATCTTATAATTTGTAGTGGCAATAATTTTAGGAGCCATATTATTACCCTCAACTTTCTTTATCACATTGAAAGCATCCTCAAGAAAGTTAGGCTTAAAATGATACACATTTTTTTAGTTGTATTTTCTAGAGAGCCATAAAAAATATAACAAGCCATCATCTTAAATGTCATCTATTTTGCAATAAACTTTTAACATTGTTAAATATATTATGTACTTCAATCATAAACGAGAAAATACTAATTATTCATATTAATCATGCAAATAGACAATACACATTTGAAATTTCTTAACATTACTTATTATATAATATTTAT
>APFE030818787.1:0-11395 GCA_000404065.3 Pinus taeda | reverse complement strand
ATTATGATATAAACTTTAATATTTATAAAATTAGAAAATTAAAACTATATAAATTTATTTGAAAGATTTAAAAATAATATATAACTAGGCCGATAGGCCTTTCTTTTGAAAGGGACCTTCGTCGTCCCTTTCATTCTCATGTTGACACGTGTCGTGAGATTCCCTTTCATCATGTTAACACGTGGCGTGAGATTTTTAGGCCAATAGGCAGAAAATCGGCGGGCGGCGATCTCTGGCACGATCCGGATGTCTGCATGCCGTTCTGAAACCCCACGACAGGGTATCCTATGAACATGAATTCATTGTTCTTCAATCCATTGGCCAAAGCGAGCTTCGAAGCCACGATGCCTCTGGCCAGCATGCATTTTCCTTTCTCACTCCTTGTTGCTTCCAGAGTACTTTCTGTAAATCAAATAACATATTGTGGTTACCGCTCAGCCGAGGATTGAGAAGCCAAACTTTTTTCGCGAGCTGGTTCATCTTTTTCTTTTTCCTTATCATTCGTAGCTGAAGCGTTACGAGCCTTACTGGATACTCTAATCGATTTCTTGTGGAATTCAAATACAACGCAGGTTGTTGGGTTCGGTTTTAGCTCGACATACTTGGTGGGGGCGACGCATCTACAGCGACGGACTTCACCGGTTACGGGTGAGAACTTACCCTGGCTGGAGAGTGAAAGCCTAGAGCGTGGTTATGGCTCTCTGCAATTTATATGATGTTCGCCTCACTGTCAGTTTTTCAGACTAATAGAGGTTAGGGCTTTTAAGGGTTTTTTCTCAAATTGTATATATATAAGCAGGTTGTGGCTTCAACTCCGTTAATACCCCAGAGCTTACTTTTGCTCTGAACTGAGTAGTTCTCTTGCTGTTATATTTTGTGACAATTGAGGGTTTCCAGATTTGTAACTGTCTATTGCTCTGCTACTTGATATGGATATTTTGGCACGCAGTAGAAAACATTATTTGCTTGAATCGACTTGTTTTCTGTTATAAGTATTTACAGTTCTGGGTTTGGTTCATTCGGTAGTCTGCTGGAAAAAAAAAAACTTTTGATGTAAATGCTCGGTTTCTCGTTGAATCTTGTATGAACAATATGTTGGAACTGTTCAGAATTTAAAGGAATATTTGTGTCGAAAATGGTTATGAATTTTAAGTTTGAAATGTGGGCTCGGCCAGCACCGAACTCTATTCGTTATTTATAGCTTGAATGTTCGATACAAAGTCCTTCAATAACCGCAATAGGGTTCTGGTCTATTTCTTACTGTGTGCATTTTCTGTTGTAAATAGCGGGGTCTGTAATATGTTTGAGTTATACCACCTCTTAGGAAAGCTATCAGATGAGTCTGTTCCTACAGGGGCTACGAATCTCTACATGCTTCCAAAACATATGGACTCTGGGAATTAATAGATGACATAACTATCTTTGTTGCTGAGTGTTATGGTATATTTAGCCCTGTTTTCTAAAATGTTTACCGAACAGAACTTTGAACTTCCCGAACCTTCACCCTTTAATGAATCATAGTGTAAAGCCGATTCAACTGCGTTCTTAGTTAATTTCCCTGCACAAAGTCTACTCTTAACAGAATGATTAACCGTGGCATCTTAAGTTGACATTATTAGACTATGCTTTTGGGATTCCCTACAGATTAACGGTTCAGCTGATATTTATGACGCTTCTTTGTGATAGTTAGCAGGAACCACACATGGTTCCTTACTTTGGATTTCACTTGACTGTTACTTGATATTTCTTAATGGTATTTTGTTCTACTAGTGAGTGATCAACTCGAATTAAACTGCATAGGAAGGGTGTTTATTTAGAGGCTCCTTGTCAATATAACTATATGCCCTGTAAAATATTATGCAAAGAGTGATAGTAACAGAAACATGACAGATATTGCTTTTGTTTAGATTTGATCTATAATTCTGCTTGCAATTTGAGGGGCAAACTAAACAGTGTCCTTGCATGATTGATAGATAATTGCACACAACTATTGCTTTTGCTTGACTTAGCATAGTAGTAGTTCTTCCTTAACAAATGTACTGTGTTTGCTATTTTCTCTAGATTTTGTTGCTCTTCTTCATGTTTTACTTAAAATATTAGTTTCTTAGGCTAACCTCCATTTTTTTTAAATATTAGTTTCTTAGTCTAACCTCCATTTTTTTAAATATTAGTTTCTTAGTCTAACCTCCATTTTTTGAAATTTATTGTAAATTACAACGTATAGCTTTTGTGGGTGTTGTTTTATTATCTAACCAGAACGATGAAGGATGCAAAGGCTAAGAGGACTGCAGCCAAGGAGACTAAGAATAAAAATGTTGAAGCCATGTATGTGAAATTTAATACTATATATACCAATGATTTGTTCTATTTCATGTTTGTATAATGAGTATTTTTTTCTGTTCAATTCTTGGGAATTTTTCAGGAAGAAGCCAGTGTCAAAGAGAAGCCCAACAAGAAGCAGGCCAAACCCAAAGCAGTAAAGGACCCAAACCAACCTAAGAGGCCACCAACCACCTTTTTTGTATATCTGTATGCAATTTCTTTAACCCCTATCATGCAGTATTATTCATGGTTACTTTGTTCTGATAGCCTTATGAGATAGGTATTGACAAAGTTTGGTTGTTCAGGGAGGATTTCGGTATGGATCTATTTATTTAACTGCGCGTTCACATTCTAATTATTATAGTAATGGCTTGAGAGGATTGACTTTCAGACACACTTTTTTTTCATTCATTCATGCAATTCGTCTATTTTAACTAACTTGATTCTATTCTTCTACATACTTGTGTAGGTTTGTTCTCTGTAACAACCGAGATCGATTCGGAAAAAGGTTAGTAGTTCCTTGCCTGTATTTCCTGTCTATTTCCGTGGCATGGCTGCATCTTCAAGATGGGTTTCTGAGTAAGATGAGTTATTCTCTCAAGCGAGCGTGTTCGAATATATCTACATGGATTTTTGGACATTGTCTTCAATTCTCTAAATTGGCAATTGGGTCCATGGTATGTTTGCATCTTCAAGATAGGTTTCTGAGCAAGATTTTGACGCAGAAAGTTTTATGTAATGGAATACCAGCAAATTGTTTGAACAAAATATATTCCCTGTACATCTTGCAGAGTTTGAGATGTCTCGTTATCTGCCACTGTATATATCCCATTTTATGAAAATAATATGTAATGGAATACCAGCAAATTGTTTGAGCAAAATATATTCCATGTTGCAGAGTTTGAGATGTCTGGTTATCTGCCACTGTATATATCCCATTTTATGAATGAAAGCATGGCTCCCAGGCCTCAGCCAAAGTGTGACCTAGTGTGTTGGATATAGCTATGCAATACATTTATGGCAGATAGTGGCCATGGAACAACAGCCTGTAGAAGCAGATCTTGGAGTTTGGTTTTCAACATTAGTTTCTCAGTTTGCCTACTTTTGTTTAAGCAAAAATATTTGGTTGTTGCTTCAAAATTGTAATGAGCAAAAACACTGTAGAATCCAGGTAGGAAAAAATTGTAGATTAAAATTTGTTGGTTTTTGTCTGAGTGGACTCTTGACAACATGCTTACAAGTGATATAAAAGCTTTTACAGCATAGCCATTTAGAGAATTTAACAGGAAACCAGCTCTGCCCAATATTCTTCCATTCTTGTTTTGAAGCATAGAATTTTGTTTTTCATAGAAGTACTCCTTGAACCCAGAACTTATGCGAACCAGAATAAGGACATGGAAGAGGTCAAACAATTAACTTTGTGCATATCAAATATTCCCAAATCCACAATCAACATAAAGATGCCCCTCCCCTTATAAAATGTCAACTTTTTGAAACTTGAACGTTTTAAAGGATGGTTTCTAACTTACTGAAAAAAAACCCCTGTTGGTTGCAGGAATGAAAATGTTGACCCATGCAACTGAGAGGATTGATGCTGTGGATGAAACAAATATGACCGTTACTTACACTGTAATAACCGTTACCTACACTGTAATAGACGGTGAGATTATGAGCATATACAAAGTGTTCAGGCTTCCTTTGAAAGGGACCTTCGTCGTCCCTTTCATTCTCATGTTGACACGTGTCGTGAGATTCCCTTTCATCATGTTAACACGTGGCATGAGATTTTTAGGCCAATAGGCAGAAAATCCGCGGGCGGCGATCTCTGGCACGATCCGGATGTCTGCATTCCGTTCTGAAACCCCACGACAGGGTATCCTATGAACATGAATTCATTGTTCTTCAATCCATTGGCCAAAGCGAGCTTCGAAGCCACGATGCCTCTGGCCAGCATGCATTTTCCTTTCTCACTCCTTGTTGCTTCGAGAGTACTTTCTGTAAATCAGATAACATATTGTGGTTACCGCCCAGCCGAGGATTGAGAAGCTAAACTTTTTTCGCGAGCTAGTTCATCTTTTTTTTTTCTTTATCATTCGTAGCTGAAGCGTTACGAGCCTTATTGGACACTCTAATCGATTTCTTGTGGAATTCAAATACAACGCAGGTTGTTGGGTTCGGTTTTAGCTCGACTTACTTGGTGGGGGCGACGCATCTACAACGACGGACTTCACCGGTTACGGGTGAGAACTTACCCTGGATGGAGAGTGAAAGCCTAGAGCGTGGTTATGGCTCTCTGCAATTTATATGATGTTCGCCTCACTGTCAGTTTTTCAGACTAATAGAGGTTAGGGCTTTTAAGGGTTTTTTCTCAAATTGTATATATATAAGCAGGATGTGGCTTCAACTCCGTTAATACCCCAGAGCTTACTTCTGCTCTGAACTGAGTAGTTCTCTTGCTGTTATATTTTGTGACAATTGAGGGTTTCCAGATTTGTAACTGTCTATTGCTCTGCTACTTGATATGGATATTCTGGCACACAGTAGAAAACATTATCTGCTTGAATCGACTTCTTTTCTGTTATAAGTATTTACAGTTCTGGGTTTGGGTCATTCGGTAGTCTTCTGGAAAAAAAAAAACTTTTGATGTAAATACTCGATTTCTCGTTGAATCTTGTATGAACAATATGTTGGAACTGTTCAGAATTTAAAGGAATATTTGCGTCGAAAATGGTTATGAATTTTAAGTTTGAAATGTGGGCTCGGCCAGCACCAACCTCTGTTCGTTATTTATAGCTTGAATGTTCGATACAAAGTCCTTCAATAACCGCAATAGGGTTCTGGTCTATTTCTTACTGTGTGCATTTTTTGTTGTAAATAGCGGGGTCTGTAATATGTTTGAGTTATACCACCTCTTAGGAAGGCTATCAGATGAGCCTGTTCCTACAGGGGCTACGAATCTCTACATGCTTCCAAAACATATGGACTCTGGGAATTAATAGATGACATAACTATCTTTGTTGCTGAGTGTTATGGTATATTTAGCCCTGTTTTCTAAAATGTTTACTGAACAGAACTTTGAACTTCCCGAACCTTTACCATTTAATGAATCATAGTGTAAAGCCGATTCAACTGCGTTCTTAGTTAATTTCCCTGCACAAAGTCTACTCTTAACAGAATGATTAACCGTGGCATCTTAAGTTGACATTATTAGACTATGCTTTTGGGATTCCCTGCAGATTGACGGTTCAGCTGATATTTATGATGCTTCTTTGTGATAGTTAGCAGGAACCACACATGGTTCCTTACTTTGGATTTCACTTGACTGTTACTTGATATTTCTTAATGGTATTTTCTTCTACTAGTGAGTGATCAACTGGAATTAAACTGCATAGGCAGTTTTGTTTAGAGGCTCCTTGTCAATATAACTATATGCCCTGTAAAATATTATGCAAAGAGCGATAGTAACAGAAACATGACAGATATTGCTTTTGTTTAGATTTGATCTATAATTCTGCTTGCAATTTGAGGGGCAAAATAAACAGTGTCCTTGCATGATTGATAGATAATTGCACACAACTATTGCTTTTGCTTGACTTAGCATAGTAGTAGTTCTTCCTTAACAAATGTACTGTGTTTTCTATTTTCTCTGGATTTTGTTGCTCTTCTTCATGTTTTACTTAAAATATTAGTTTCTTAGGCTAACCTCCATTTTTTTTAAATATTAGTTTCTTAGTCTAACCTCCATTTTTTTAAATATTAGTTTCTTAGTCTAACCTCCATTTTTTGAAATTTATTGTAAATTATAGCGTATAGCTTTTGTGGGTGTTGTTTTATTATCTAACCAGAACGATGAAGGATGCAAAGGCTAAGAGGACTGCGGCCAAGGAGACTAAGAATAAAAATGTTGAAGCCAAGTATGTGAAATTTAATACTATAGATACCAATGATTTGTTCTGTTTCATGTTTGTATAATGAGTATTTTTTCCTGTTCAATTCTTGGGAATTTTTCAGGAAGAAGCCAGTGTCAAAGAGAAGCCAAACAAGAAGCAGGCCAAACCCAAAGCAGTAAAGGACCCAAACCAGCCTAAGAGGCCACCAACCGCCTTTTTTGTATATCTGTATGCAATTTCTTTAACCCCTATCATGCAGTATTATTCATGGTTACTTTGTTCTGATAGCCTTATGAGATAGGTATTGACAAAGTTTGGTTGTTCAGGGAGGATTTCGGTATGGATCTATTTATTTAACTGCGCGTTCACATTCTAATTATTATAGTAATTTCTTGAGAGGATTGAATTTCAGACACACTTTTTTTTCATTCATTCATGCGATTCGTCTATTTTAACTAACTTGATTATATTCTTCTACATACTTGTGCAGGTTTGTTCTCTGTAACAACCGAGATCGATTCGGCAAAAGGTTAGTAGTTCCTTGCCTGTATTTCCTGTCTATTTCCGTGGCATGGCTGCATTTTCAAGATGGGTTTCTGAGTAAGATGAGTTATTCTCTCAAGCGAGCGTGTTCGAAGATATCTACATGGATTTTTGGACATTGTCTTCAATTCTCTAAATTGGCAATTGGGTCCATGGTATGTTTGCATCTTCAAGATAGGTTTCTGAGCAAGATTTTGACGCAGAAAGTTTTATGTAATGGAATACCAGCAAATTGTTTGAACAAAATATATTCCCTGTACATCTTGCAGAGTTTGAGATGTTTCGTTATCTGCCACTGTATATATCCCATTTTATGAAAATAATATGTAATGGAATACCAGCAAATTGTTTGAGCAAAATATATTCCATGTTGCAGAGTTTGAGATGTCTGGTTATCTGCCACTATATATATCCCATTTTATGAATGAAAGCATGGCTCCCAGGCCTCAGCCAAAGTGTGACCTAGTGTGTTGGATATAGCTATGCAATACATTTCTGGCAGATAGTGGCCATGGAACAACAGCCTGTAGAAGCAGATCTTGGAGTTTGGTTTTCAACATTAGTTTCTCAGTTTGCCTACTTTTGTTTAAGCAAAAATATTTGGTTGTTGCTTCAAAATTGTAATGAGCAAAAACACTGTAGAATCCAGGTAGGAAAAAATTGTAGATTAAAATTTGTTGGTTTTTGTCTGAGTGGACTCTTGACAACATGCTTACAAGTGATATAAAAGCTTTTACAGCATAGCCATTTAGAGAATTTAACAGGAAACCAGCTCTGCCCAATATTCTTCCATTCTTGTTTTGAAGCATAGAATTTTGTTTTTCCCAGAAGTACTCCCTGAACCCAGAACTTATGCGAACCAGAATAAGGACATGGAAGAGGTCAAACAATTAACTTTGTGCATATCAAATATTCCCAAATCCACAATCAACATAAAGATGCCCCTCCCCTTATAAAATGTCAACTTTTTGAAACTTGAACGTTTTAAAGGATGGTTTCTAACTTACTGAAAAAAAACCCCTGTTGGTTTATCAGGTTTTATATCTATGCATGTATTTGGGGTTGTGCCATAGAAACACCGATGCCTCAGAAGGGGCATTGAAGACGGATCCGCTCTCCGCTCACATGTAAGTACTCCTAGAAATCCCCTCCACTGGATTTCGGTATGGATCTATTTATTTAACTGCACGTTCACATTCTAATTATTATAGTAATGGCTTGCGAGGATTGACTTTCAGACACATTTTTTTTTTCATTCATTCATGCGACTCGTCTATTTTAACTAACTTGATTCTATTCTTCTACGTACTTGTGTAGGTCTATTCTCTGTAACAACCGAGATCGATTCGACAAAAGGTTAGTAGTTCCTTGCCTGTATTTCTTGTTTATTTCCGTGGCATGGCTGCATCTTCAAGATGGGTTTCTGAGCAAGATGAGTTCTTCTCAAGCGAACGTGTTCGAAGATATCTACATGGATCTTTGGACGTGGTCTTCAATTCTCTAAATTGGCAATTGGCTCCCTGGTATGTTTGCATTTTCAAGATAGGTTCCTCAGCAAAATTACCTCCTTGTTTCGTCATTTTTTCCAGAGGAGCGTGAATCATTTATTGATTGCGTATCTGCTTCTAATCAGCGGATATGTCTGAATGTCTTCCTTTCCATTTTTATTCGACCAGCGACAAGACCTTCCCGCCATTGCGAGACACAGCCTTCGATTATAACGTAGAGGGCGCATAAAGTACCTGGCTCTGTTATGCAAAAACTTGGATCAGATTGCCACTGAGGGAAATTTTAGGCAGATCCTATTTCCGGAACTGGGTTGTCCAATTTTGTTCCACCGCAGGACAACGTTGCAGCTTTTGAAGTCGACATTCTCATCTTCTATTTGGTATTTTCCCTAAGGAAGGCAACCAATTCTTGATCTTTTAATTGCTATCATTCATAAGTCAAATCTCGATAACGACCTAGGGAAAATTTCCAGTGATTGTAGTGTCTTTAATGATGATCTCGGTCCCTGGCATATTTTCAACATTGTCGGCTAGATTTATTAATGCAGCTTTACGTACCAGGCCTTTGAAAATAATCAGAAAAATGACGTTAAAAACTCAGTGAATATATCAGAGGTTTGAATAATGCAGTAGATTCGTAATTATAATTGTTTGTTAATTTAAATTTTAGATCTGAAGTTTGAACAATAATTTGTATGAAGTTTGAACAATAATTTGTAAGAAGAATCACATAACCAAAATAAACAATAGATTTATTTGAAAAATTACTTGGAAAAACCATAAATTCACAACAATTTACAATTCTGTCAACTCCAATATTCTGGTCTGGTCAGTTATACATATAAATTTTAATCAATATTATATATAAATATTAATAATTTAGTCTAATATTATTAACACATAGTGTGTTATGAACCATTGTCCAACAAGATCAAACCATCACTATACTTTCCAAAATTTTCAAGAATTATAATATTATATTTTTTATTTATTTATTTATTTTCACATATTAAACACTAGTAAAAACTTCAAAGAATAGTTTCTATTATTAAGTTTCTTTCCAATTGAGGAATTACTGAATCAAATCTTTTAGACGTCCTTGAGTTAGGTCTAGACAGATAAATCTGCCCAAAATATTACTCATAAGAAAATCCAAACAAGATTAGGCCTTTTAATAGGCTGCAACTTGTTCAGCAGTTTGTCTATGTTTTACACATTGTACATTTGCTTATTATGTTTTGACTTTCTAAATGCAATATACAATTATGGTTTTCAATGAAATATATTGGTAGGGGATAGTCATGGTGGTTATTGCCTTGGTCACTAGCGAGCTTTTTATATGCTTGGCCATTTATAGAGGTTTCTTGATTTTGGGTAATTAACTTAACCTCTTGATTTTGGGTAATTAACATACTCTAAAATGAAATAAGACATTCAATGTGTTCCTTGTAATATAGATATAAACAAAACATCTAAAGAAAAATTGTGCAATTGTGGAGCAAAGTTTTCCACAAACCAATTAACTCTTCTAGAAAAATTCAACAATTTCAATTTAATAATCCTATCGGCCTCTCTTTGTACTTTTTAGGACAATTGCTAGTTTACACTCTATTCCATTAAAACTAAAAAACAAATTATTACAAAAATCCATAACTATTTTTTCCCATTGAAGTATTATGTTTAATAAATAATTAAGGTTCAGTTTTAAATTCAACGACTTTATTAAGCGTTTTTTTTTAAATTTCCTTATAAACTTTTTGAATTGAAAATTAAATAATGTATTGAAAGAAATAATATAAATATTTTTTTTATATTATAATAAATATTTAATGGTTTGTTTTTTTTATTATAAAGGATTTTTTAATTTTATATTTTAATAAATTTACAAATATTATGGGAGAATATATTATAAAGGGGAAACAAATTTTTTAATTGCTATTAAATTATTATTTATTGTATTTATAAATTTTAAATAAAAAAATAAATCATATAATTGAAAGAAAAGTAATAATACTAAATATAAAAAGAAATTAATGGGAGAGAAGGTGATGGTTGCAGCCAAAGCTAATGAAACGATCCATCACTTGTTGTTGTTTCACCAATACGGCGATCATGCACACACGGTGAACTAATTAAACAAAATTAAATAAAATGGAAGATGAAGTCCACCATAGGGTTAGAATTTGGGTTTCTTTTTAGCTGTTAAGCAATTTGTTTTGACGTTATAGGTTTTTAGGTTTCCCATCAAAAAAAGTTATGCTTAAAATTTTGCTCTTCAAAAATCAATAATAAATTAACTTTTT
Source organism: Pinus taeda (assembly GCA_000404065.3). Classification (NCBI taxonomy): domain Eukaryota; kingdom Viridiplantae; phylum Streptophyta; class Pinopsida; order Pinales; family Pinaceae; genus Pinus; species Pinus taeda. The sequence continues at coordinate 829 of APFE030818787.1, read as the reverse complement.
AGCAATTTGTTTTGAAGTTATGGGTTTTTAGGTTTCTATAAAAAATAAAAAAAAAGTTATGCTTAAAATTTTGCCCTTCAAAAAACATTTTTTGATAATAAATTAACTTTTTAGCAATTTGTTTTGACGTTATGGGTTTTTAGGTTTCCATAAAAAAAAGTTATGCTTAAAATTTTGCCCTTCAAAAATCATTTTTGATAATAAATTAACTTTTCACAATAAACGTTTTATTAATAAAATTACCTTTGAATAAAACATTTATATTAAAAAAATTCACATTTTTATCACAACAAAAAAGCCAAAACAACCATAACAAAAATGTGTTATTGAATGTTAAATTTTGTTTGAAATTGCAGGGAATGCTCTAAATAAAAACATGATAGCCTCCAAAACATATCCTATAAGACATATAAGAGACAAACAAATTAAAACTATTGAGTGTTACCAATAATAACTCGAAAGTAGATTAATTAATATCGTTTATACTATTATTTACATAATATAATATGGTTTATATTATTGTTTACATAATGTAATATATAATATAGGATTTAGAGATAAAATAGAGATTTGACAACATATGTTTTAGTATTGCTTTGGATCATGGATATACATTAATACTGACAAGATTGAATGCATAGTATTTGAACCTCTTAACAATTAAAAGACTAAACTTATAACAAATGGATATCGAGGATGTCTTAACATCGTGTTTTACGATTATGTTATGATTTCCTCCATTATTACATTACTTCAAAGAAAACTTTAGCAAGATCAATATAGATATAAATTATTGTACACATATATAAACAACTAAAAACACCCCCCC
>APFE030818781.1:91591-108592 GCA_000404065.3 Pinus taeda | reverse complement strand
CCTAAACTTCCGGAGCCATTTTGAGGCCCTAAACGACGTTTTTTGGGAAATCTACCGCCAACGATTTTTTGTGACTAAAAATCGTCTTTTCCGTCGTAGTCCTCGGAGAGATCTTTCCAACGGGCTATCATGCGCGTCAAACGGAGATAAGACGACCAATTCGCGACCCCGGGAAGTTGATGTACCAACTTACCCAAAAACGGGGCCCACAATTTGGCGTTTCATCTTCCAGGGTTGGTTTTGGAATGTGAAGGGTTTTTCCATTGTTTCTCAACAATAAAATAGGCCTTCGAGCTTCATCGTAACACAGTTCAGAGGCATGTAGCCACACATCTCTTCTCAGAGATAAGCTGGCATCGCCCTAGCTGGTTTATTTCCATTTCTGGTTGTAAGCATATTTCAGTATTTTCCATTAATGAAATGAAGTATTATTTCCGCTGCATCTTTGTGTATATGGTTATCTCTGTATTTTTTTGCGTTCCTGTTTAAATCCGGATCATTTCCTTACATTCCTCTTCATTTGTATAACATTTCCCTCTTACATCATTTCCCAAGAATATTCCTTCAAACTCAGTTTTCAAGACTGACGCTATCACTCAATGTCTTCCCTGTGCTGATCTACAAAGTCTAACACTGGGCCTAGTGCCAAACGATGCTATTAATCCATTCACAAATTGTGTTGACACTCTTTTGGAATTTTTTTTAAAATGGAGTCGAAGCTTCCAAGTCTAGAAGTTGCATGAACGGAAGCCTAGTAATTTGCTGGGTAAGATAGAGCCGAGAGAGACTGTTTGGGCTCTTTTTCCCTATTAAAATGGAACAAACCAAAAGGGATAATTCCTCTCCCATCATAAGAGGATACATTTCCCCTCTATCAAAGATATATAAACTCCTCCTTTTACAACCTGAGCTAGCTAATGAAAGGGTTGGAATAATATGCAAATCTTGATAGCCATCTTGAGAGCCTTAGTATTCTAGTTTGTGTGTGTGAAGGGAGAATTTTCTTGTAGTTTGTTTGTTTTGGAGAAAAGAGGAAGAATCCTTGAACTTCCATTTTTTAAGGGTGAATCATGAGATGCTAATAGTGGTGATAAAACCTGGACACGTCGAAGGAGACCTGCAACGCTAAGGTGAAGGTTGTACTTTCCTTTTTGTCATAATAATACAACTGATATTTTTTTTCCTACATCAATTGTATATGTTAGTTGGTAGCTTAAGACTCCTTAGCCTCTTAAATAGATTGAATATTTTGTATGCTATCATGTGTGCTTCGGTTAATTGTCTCATTTTTTTATGCGCTTGATTGACACAAAGCAATTGATCGCTGGACAAAAGGCACAAGGACTTAATCAAACAAGGATTAGGGATACAAGAGGTAGGATCTTATCCATTCTCAATCTAAGGGAACTTATATTAGATTGTCTTGTTTGTGGCTAGACCCTCTCCCCTGGGCTAGAGGGATTGTATTTGTCCGCAAAGAGAATCTTCGTACTCCACACTAACCTCTTGTAGGTTGGGCAGCTAAGTATCTTCGATGAGGAAAAGGATTGGTAAGAACTACAAGTTGAGATGAAGCAAGAGAGGGAGGAGGAGTGATGGGTTGTAGACCTTGAGAAGCAGTTGCTTGAGCTTCCCATACTTGACACAGCTCAGGTAAAAGGGGACACTTGTGAGTATAATCACCATATACGCTACAACAAGCACAAGGTTTGTTCGTATGAAGACCCTTGTTTTGCTTGGGTTGACCACGTTGTTGCTAGGATATGGGATTAGGCTAAGGATCCTAAGGTGTGTTCGGTGGAGGACCCTGGTTGCCTTGATTACCTTGAGATTGATGGTCTTGGTTACCCTTCCCCTTGTTCCGTTTCCTAGGATTGTGGGGATTAAGTCCGATCTACTGTGCATACACTTGACCTTCTGGAGGAGGGGGTTGTTGTGGAAGAGGGGGAGAAGACATGGGGGGCTTGGGTGGTAATGCTGGAGGGGCTAGAGTGCTAGGCAATGCATACTAATAATAAGAAGAAGGAAAAACATTCAGATAAATAGGCAGTGAAACATCTGGCCCTAACATCTATTGATGCAGATGGGGATATGCATATGGCATGCTGGGACCTAGATTAGAGTTGAGATGTGGAGGATTGGGGGAGGGATAATTATAAGAGGAACTGGTCCCTCTCCGTGGTGGACCATAACTCATAGGGGGTGGAACATATGGTTGAGGGTGTGAAATGGTTCCATCTATGCCATCCAAGGAATGAGATGCCCCTGGTGCATTAGCAGCATGAGGCTGAGGCAAACTAAGGATGAGAGTGTAGACATAACATGACTGAGTGTAAATTAGATCAAATTTTAAGGCTACTTGTAGCGCATCTTCCTCGGACTGGGTGAAGTGTGATGCGACATTTTTAAAAATTGGGGCCAAAATGGATCTAATGAACCAATCCCTATAGATGCAGTCTTCAAATTCAAGAGATCTACAAATGCTCCTCCTTCTACGCCATTCCTCAACATGGTTGCATAGGAGAGTGGTAGAAGTTTGATGGAAAGAAGACAATAGTTTGGTACTAGTGTCATAACGGAGAGGTAACTAGAAATAGGAAAGAAAATCTTTGGCAAGAGTCACAAAACTTGAATGAGTGGCTCTGGGTTGATTGACATATCACTTAGAAATAACTCTCGTAAGCATGCATTGGAACAAACAAAGGCAGATGGAGTCTTCAATAATGGATTTTGTTGAAAACCGCATGTGGAATGAGCGAACATGATCAGTGGGATATTCTCCAAGATTAACTTCAAACTTTGTGATGTTTGAAGTGAGTCTGCTCAAGTTCACCGGCCAAGTGAGATCATGGAGAAGAGGATCATTTATGAGCTAGATAAAATATGGGAGACTCAAACTAGCCATAAAAGCAAGAGAAGGAGTAGGACTGACCACATTAGTGGGGGTTCCATTGGTGGGGTGCCCTGATTGGTACTAGGGTTACCACCTTGCTTTTCTACACCCTCATTGGTGCCTTACATGGTGGTGATATGGTAATGAGAAGATGCGAAATCAATGGAGGAATTGAAAGAATTAGTAGAATGAAAATCAAAATGATGAGTCAATGACGGATTGGCAGGATGTAGTCTAACTTGATGGGGGAGGAGTAATATTTATTAATGGAAATTGAGGGTGAAAACCTTGAAGTCTCTGTGAAAAATGCATAGGGGGCTCAATGATGTCAAGACAATAATGATCCAAGGTCTAAAGGATGATGATAGGAATAAAATAGCAACAAAAAACAACGAAACACCTAGTTGAATGGTGCCAAATGTAAACTAACTATAGTAATGATGTTACTCTAATACAAGTAAGAACATCCTACAAAAAAAGGACCTCTACCCTATAGGTGGTCTAAATCCTCAAACAATCCTAGATCTACTATTTTAGATGGCCTTCCAAAGAGCTTCATACTTGAAAAAATCTCATCCCCATAAGTAGAGTTGTCCAAAGAAAGGTAGGGTAGAGAACCAATTGCTTCCCACAACCAATCCTATAAGGTGTTTTCCTAATATTGGTCACTATGGTTACCTTCGTGGGGGTGTTCAAGTCTTAAGCTTCTTGGTAGTCAACAAACAAATGAGATTCCTTTTGACAAGTTAGGTAGTCCCAAGGAGAAGCACTTGAACGATTACCTAAGCTAACCCCCTCTGAATTGAGTTTCTTACGCACTCCAGCTTTGGACCATGGGATGGTGAAAGATTTTAAGCTCCCTAATATGTTAGCTTATATGTCTTAATGAAAGCAATCAATGGTTACTATTGGAAGCCTATCCCACCGATCCTACACCTACACTATAAAGATTGTTTCTCCCTAGTGCCGAAGTGGGCTTAATCTGTGTGTTGAGTTATTAAGGTGTAGTGTTTCAAGTCTTGGCTTAGCGGTGTTAACCAAGATCACATTCTCTTAGTGTCCGAGTGTGTGAAAATAATGTGTCAAATGGACGGGTTAATTGAGAATGTTTTATGATGTCATGTGTTGTTGAAAATAAAGTGCTGAAATATTGTAAATAAATCTGAAAATGATAGAAAATAAATAGCGAATAAAGCACTCAAAAACCCACCCACAAAGGTTACCAAGTAACTAAGCAAGAGAGGGGAAACAAGCTACTCAAAGACACATAAAAATTCCTAAAAGACCTATTTTCAAAGGAGTAAGATCTAGAGGCACTAATTTGTTGTAAATGGTGCAGAAAAATAGAAAAAATAAGATGTAAAATTTTTTGCAAAGGATAGGTGTGAAGCTCTGAAACTTATGATGCTCAAGGGGAAGGGGGAAAAGTAAATCAAAAAACATAAAGGGAAAAAAGGTAAAAGAAACCTATTCAATTTTTTTTTAAAGTAGTGGACCAAACTTTGAAAAATAGTAGCTAAAAATGTTGAAACCCTAGACTCCTCACTCAGTCAATCTCTTCCTAATAAAGTGGGGGTGTACTGTAAACCCTAGGGGGATTTTTCCTTCCTCAAAGATAAAAATTGTGTTTATCTAGGCTTAGGGAGACTGAAAACAAAGATGAGATACCCTTTCCAATTTGAAGACATCACTCTTAGCAAATCTAAGAAAATTCTTAAAATTTTCTTTCAAAATACAAAAACGCAGGTACTGACCTAGAACAATGGAAAACACAGTTTTTGGGCCAAATAGTGCACTCTGGAGTGTATGTCAGGGGCTGAAAAGTTTGTTTTCTCCCGAGACTCTCCATTGGTATATATCATAGAGATTTTTTTGTCTCATGCTCGGTTGGTACCTATGACTTGCGGAAAGAACCAAAAAACCACCAAAATCCGAAAATTTCACAGAAAATGACATAATACTATAAATAGAATTTGAGAGACTAAGCGTAGCTGTAGAAAACCTTGAAATTTACTGAAACTTCAGTCAACCAAGAATATTGTTATTACACCAGTGGAGTTGTAAGTTATTGATGAAAATGTGTAACTAAAGACCCAGCTGAGTCACCATTTGTTAATTTGAAATGTATTGGAAGGTGTACCTAAAACACTTCACTTAAGTCACTAGGTGACAAGTGACCCTAACAACAATTTGATGGTTTCTTATGATTAAAATTTTCAATAAAAAGTGAAAAAACTACAACAAAACATATACAATCTAGAATAGAAAGCAACAATAAAGATATCCAATGCAATAACCGAAATGGAAAGAGTTTAATTGCATAAATTATTTATTGAAAACACTTGGTGAAGGATATCTACAAAATGGGTCTGTAAATCACCCTCTGTTGGAAGGGTCCTTTGATATCCTTGATGCTTCAACAATCAATCTTCCCTCTCAATGTGTGAAAAACCCAAAACAATGTGGACAAATCAAATGGAAGCTCAAAATAAAAGGGACGATAATGGTGAGGATGATAATGATCATGTTAAAGAATGAATGGAAAACCCTCCTATTTATAACAAAGTATAGAGTTAATCTCGAAATGGAGAATAATAAAATAATACTGACCAAATCAAGATCTAACCATTAAGCATAGTTTAATATATTATTGGAGAGGGAAATGGTATTTAAAATGGTTAAATATTTTATTTAGAAATAATTAGCAGATAAAATGATTTATTAATTATTTCGTGAGGATTAAGAATTGTGTGAAATTGAAATAATTATTAAATAGTGATTTAACAATTATTCCAATAATATAAATAAGGAATAATAAATAAATAGTGATTTAATTAATTATTCCTAGGGGATTTAGTCAAATGTTAGAAGGAATTATTATTTAAACAACGCCATAATAATTATTCCTAGAGAAAATTAAATAAATAGTGATTTATCTAATTATTCTCATGGGTTTTTTTATTTCAATCAGAAAATAATTTAATAAAAGAGGTTTACTAAATTTTTTTCCACATTGAAGGTGATTTTACTATGGTAAATAAATCATAAATGGTGTATTTCAACATGCGTAGTTAGAAATGGCTAGGTGATCATTTTTTGGTGATAACAAAAGGGATAATGGCCATAGTGAAACATTGTTCAACAAAACACAACAAACTAGTCATTAAAACCCTAATTTGTAGAACCGTCGAGACATAAGGAGAAGGGAAAAAATGGAATTTCTTGGAGAACCCTCTTGAGAATCTCACTAATCAATTCAATAACTACCAATTATAGGTTCCAGTTGGAGTCATAATGACCTTGATATATGGGAAATGAACTATTATTATAAATTAACAGTTTGTATGACAATGGGCATCACAATAAATTAATACACAATACTAGGAAATTAAGTTAACAGATGAGTAGTCCATATAATAGGATCGAACAAACACATAAGTCGAAAAAACCATTGTTTATCATATGTTTCAATCTAAATTTTTTAATGAAATAGATCAACGAAAATACATAAGGTTATAGAATTTAATTTAGGATGAATGAATCTCTATATCGATACTGATCCAAGGTTATTATAATAAAATATAAATGTTTTCATAACATGTAGTGCCACCATTATATACCTTAGGTTACCACCATTCATTCAAGCATGAAAACATTTCACCTCACACATTATTATATTGGAACAAAAGGTTTTTCATAATAATTATCATGATATTTTGTGAAAATGTTCCTATTAGAAGTATAAACTTAACTAGGCTTGTTACAATTGGCCGCAAGAGTGCACGTGCATGGTCCCAAGTTGCAACAGCCATTGTTTTTCTACACCAAGAAAACTCCTTTGTTCTTATAATCTTTGTTAATGCATCTATAACATTCTTCAAAGTGTCCACCTTTACTAACAAGACCTTTTTATCTTCAACCATATCTCTCACAAAGTGATATTGAACATCAATGTGCTTTGTATTTGAATGATAAGCAATGTTCTTTGATAAGAAAATAGCAATTTGTTGTCATGGTCTATCGTTATAGTTTGTTGTTCCAACCCCATACTTGAACACAATCTTTGCAACTGAACAAATTCCTTGCTTGCATGAGTGGTTTCCATGTATTTAGCCTCTATAGTTGAAAGCGCCACTACAAATTGTCTCTTACTTATCCAAATCACTACTCTTCCAAATAGCTTAAACACGTACCCAATTATATATCTTCTCTGATCTAAATCTCCAACACTGTATGTATCAAAAAAGTTAGGAATGTGTAACGCTTTGTCCAATCTTGGTCTTCCTTTGGAGCCAAAACTGTAATCACTAATGCCACCCACTTCACTTTTGTCCAATGTTATTTACCTAGTTTGACATAAACCTATTCAATAATCCCATTGCATGTGAAATGTATAGTATAGTACAAACCATTGCATATGTCAGGCTACCAAATGCACTTGCATATGGAATACAAGACATGTCCTCTTCTTCTTCCCATGTCTTGGGACACTATTCAACATATAACTTTACACCTATAGGAATAATAACCTTCAACAGTTTGTTATCCTGCATATTAAACATCTTCATTATTGTATTGACATGCTTCCTCTAGTTTAACTAGAGCTTTATCTTTGTGAGATACCATTTAATTTTTTAGGAATCATGATTTCTGATAGACCAAAACCTACAGGTGTTAGCCAACGATCACATTTCCAGAGATAAGGATCCATAAGAGGTGATTATTCCATGTCATAAAACACACACAGAGCATTGGCTTATCCAATTTTCAACAATCTCTCCCCCTAATATGATCCAGGTGTGTATCAAACTCATGACCTATGCTTTGATACCACTTGTTGGGAATCAGAATTGTCGTTAGACCAAAACCCACAAGTGTCAGTCAATGATCACATTGCCTAAGATAAGGATCCACGAGAGAAGGTTAGTACATGTGACAAAATTCTTGGGGAGTGTTAGTTTATCCAATGTCCAACATAATTTCCATGCCCAAAATATAGTTTGGAACACCAAGATCATTCATGTTGAATTTAGAGGATAGTTATGTCTTCAAACCCTAGCTATCTTATTTATCATTTCCAATCAAAAATTTATCATCCTCATACAAGACCAAATAAATAACACAGTCAACAATTAATTTAAAATAGACATAACTGTTTAAATTTCTCCTTATGAAGCTAATTCCATGTACATATGTATCAATTTTTTCATACCACGTCCTTAGTTACTGCTTTAACCCATACACAAAGTTTTTTAACATGCACACTAGTTCTTTCTTAGCCTTCACAATAAATCCTTTTGGTTGCTTCACGTAAATTATTCTTCGAGATCCCCATGAAGAAATGTTTCTTTCACTCCATCTATTTTACCTCAAAATAAAAGAATAAATGAAAAATAAAACGAATCTAATAGAAGCTAAATTGGCAATACGATAAAAAATATCACCGAAGTAAATTCCCAACACTAAGGAATAGCATTTTTCTACCTATTGAGCTTATTTATCCACCTTTCCTTCTACATTAATCTTCTTAAATGCCCATTTGTTTCCAATGGGTTTACTTCCTGTTGGTAACTTCAACAAATCCCAAGCCTCATTTTTGTATAAGGCTTCCATTTCTTCAACCATGGTCTTTTTCCAAAGTATTCTATCCTATAAATCCACTGTCTCCTTGATAATTCCAGGATCATCATTGATAATAGATAAAGAAAAATTGAATATAAAGAAAATATACTATACCTCTCTGGTTTCCTTATTTATTAAATCAATCTCCTAAAAACTGAAGTGCGTGGCTCTTCCTCTTCTGATTCATTTATGTTGTAGATTTTGATTCTTCCTCCTTCAGTTCAAACTCTATCTTCTTTGATTCCTTTTCCTTTGGTTGGAATTCATCTTTAATACAATTTTTCACTTCTCTAAACACATCTCCTTTGTAAACAACATTCCTTATTTCTAAGTTCCAAAGCATATAACCTTTTAAACCAACCTTTTACCCAATAAAATTTCACCTTTCAAATTTACTATCGAACTTGGTTCTTTTCTCCTTTGGAACATGTAAATATGCATGATAACCAAATACCTTGAGATGTGTAAGAGAGTATTTCTTACCAATCCATACCTCTTGTGGAGTCTTTTCCTCCAAAGGTGATGAAGGTTATCTGTTAAATATGTAACATGTAATATCCACTATCTCTAGCCAAAATGTTTGTCCTAACCTGACAACATGAGCTTCTTTACTTTTCCATCAACACCCTATGCATTATTTCTACAACCCCATTTTGCTGAGGTGTGTATGGAGTAGTATTTTATCATGTTATTCTACACTTATTTGAGAACTCTTCAAATTCCTTCGTGCATAAATATCCACCATTATCTTTCTTTGACACCTTAATCTTCTTCTCTATCTAATTTTCCACTAGAGACTTAAATTCCTTAAACCTACCAAAGCATTTAGATTTATTCCTGAGAAAATATATTAATGTATTCCTCAAAAGTTCATAAATAAATGATACATAATGCACAAAATTGCCCAGTGATGGAACCAAAGTAGGTCGAAACTCATTGTTATGCACAAGCTCTAATATCCCTTTTGCCCTCTTGGCACGAAAGGGGAAACTCACCTAATTTTGTGTTAGGTCCCTATACTACTAATGTAACCCCTTATTGTTATTAGTGCAACCCCCTTATTTTACTATTGTGCCCATATAGTCCCCATGTTGTTATTATTATGCCCCCTAGAAGCCCACTATTGTTATTGTTGTGCCCCTATAATATTATTGTTATGTAGGCTCTGATTGTATTGGCACTGTTAGGTCCCTATACTACTAGTGTGACCCCCTATTATTATTAGTACGACCCCCTTATTATAAATTTGTGGCCATGTAGTCACCATATTGTTATTATTGTGCCCCATAGATGCCCACTATTGTTATTATTGTGCCCCATAGACTTCTATATATAGAAAGGAGGTCTTGTCATTTGTATCATCGAAGAATTGCTCATTTGTGTAATGTAAAGGAGGTTGTCCCCCTGAAGAGGCTGAATTCTAAGGCGTTGATATATCTTTTCCATCTTTTTGTGAGTTGGTTTAATAACATTTGGTATCAAAGCTATGGATTGTAGGGTTTTCCTGCTCCAAACAGGTCATCGTGGGATTTTGGCTATAACTATTTCACTAAAAAGTTTTAGAAGCTAAGAAAAATATCAATCTGAGACGAAATCGTTTTGAACCTTGGCTCCGAATTTCAGATCCTGCCTCGATATATTTTCAGAGATATAGTTTGAGGAAGTTAGGGTTTTTGTAGACCCCCAAATTACATTCCGAATAGGTCACCTGGGGAAAATCGTCATAACTTTCTCTCTGAGAATTGGATTGAAATTTTGTAAGAAGTTGTAGATAGAGGACGGACTGTAGTTTCTGGTGTACTTTTTTTATATCCAAAGGTAGAAAAAGTGACATGTGTCACGTCATACAAGTTCGCTCTACTGAACTAGTCTATAATCAGGTCACCGTGGGAGATTTGACATAACTTTTCCTTGGAGAATCCAATTTGGATCAGACTTGTGGCATTGGAAAGAGGACGCAAAGGGCTACTGCATGATGCAATTTCAGAATTGGAAGATCCGAAATTACAGAGTTACAGTAGTTTCAAGATCGAGCTCCTAAAATCAAGAAAAAACGAGATGAGGAAGTTTGATGGCAAGGATCCGGAAAATTGGATACATTAGATGGAGCAATATTTTGACCTACATGGTGTACCACTATTACAAAAGGTATGTATTACATCTTCAAATTTAGAACCGAATCAATTTTTATGGTATAAAGGGCTTTGTTCTCGTAAACCACTTGTCCCATGGTAAATTTTCACGGAGGAAATGATGGCACATTATGAGGATACAAAGAGAAACTCCTTCTTTATCCAATTGATATATCTCAAACAAAAGGTTTGTGGAAGAGTTTATTGAAGACTTTCAAAATTTGAATAGAACGGTAAATTATATTCTAGAGAAGCAAAGGATTGATGTCTTCATAGGGACTTTAAAGGGTAACATTCAACATGAGGTTCGTTTTTGGAAACCTAATTCATTGGAGGAGGCATTCGAGTTGGCAAGAAATATTGAAAGAGAAATTATGAAAACAAGGAATCCCACCACTCATGAATATAATTATGGAAGTGTTTCTTCTCCTAGCCTTCCACAACCAACAAGGCTTACACCACAACAATTAGAAGAAAAAAGAGAAAAAGGGCTTTGTTACAATTGTGATAGAAAATGCACTAAAGGTCATAAGTGTGCTGAGAAGAAATTATTTTACATAGAGTATGAAGAGGAGGAAGAAAAGAATCAAGAAACACCACAAGAAGAGGATATACGCCAGGACCCAACCCCAGAGAAAGAAGAAATGAATCCGACCATATCTTGTAAAGCATTGGCAAGAATTACCACTCAAACTCTAAGGATAGAAGGACATATCAAGAAGAAAAAGGTTCAAGAAGTGAAATATCACATCGAGAAAGAAGAAATGAATCCAACCATATCTTGTAATGCATTGGCCAGAATTAATACTCCTCAAACTACCAAGATAGAAGGACATATCAAGAAGAAAAATGTTCAAGAAGTGAAAGATCACATCCAGCATCAAGAAATGAATCCGACCATATCTTGTAAAGAATTGGAATAAATTACCACTCCTCAAACTCTCAAGATAGAAGGAAATATCAAGAAGAAAAAGGTTCAAGCAATGATAGATCACATCGAGCATCAACAACAAGTTCTCCAACTTTTAGAAGATAATGCCACTTTGGTGCAAAATCAAATGAAAAAACAGGTAGATCAACATCGCAGTGAAAAATGTTTTGATGTAGGTGATTGGGTATTTTCATGGCTACATCTCAAGAAAGATATTTATGAGAAGGAAATGTTGGCAATACTACACACACTTAAGAAATGGCGACCTTACCCGACGGGAAAACACTTGAAGGTAAAAATGGATCATGATAGTTTTAAATACATTTTAGACCAAATATTATCATTAGAAGAACATAAAAAATGGGTCACAAATATGTTGGGTTATGACTTTGACCTCATCTATAGAAAAGGGAAGAAAATTTATGTTGCAGATACACTCTCAATAAAGGATGAGGATGTGGAAGGATTGTTTTGTCCTATTTTTATTATCCAACCAGATTGGATAAAGGAAGCAAGGTATGAATGGAAGAAGGATGGAGAAGTGTGGCCACTCATTCAAAAGTTGCAGAAGATCCGAGTTCAAACAATATTGCCATAACTTGACGAGGAAGGAAAAATCATATTGGAACCTAGAGCAGTCACAGAAATAAGAACCCGATAGCTACGAAATCGATCAATTTTAGAGTATCTCATCAAGTGGAAGAAATTACCCACTGAAGATTCCACATGGGAGGACAAGAATTTTACACAGAAGCATCAAGAACTACTCAACCATTGAGGACAACACATTTTGAAGGAGAGGGGCATGTTAGGTCCCCATACTACTAGTGTAACCCCTTATTGCTATTAGTAAAACCTCCTTATTATATTTTTGTGCCCATGTAGTCCCCATATTGTTATTATTGTGCCCCATAAAATCCCACTATTATTATTATTGTGCCCTTACACTATTATTGTTATGTCAACTCTGATTATATTATGACCCCTTAGACTCCTATATATAGAAAGGAGGCCTTGTCATTTGTATCTTCCAAGAATTGTTTATTTGTGTAATGTAAAGGAGGTTTCCCCCTCGAAGAGGCTAAATTCTAAGGTATTGATCTATCTTTTCTATCTTTCTGTGAGCTAGTTTCATAACAAGGACTCCTTAGACTCCTATATATAGAAAGAAGGTCTCGTCATTTGTATCATCAAAGAATTGTTCATTTGTGTAATGTAAAGGTGATTGCCCCCTCGAAGAGGCTGTTTTTGAAATCGTTGATATATATTTTCTATCTTTTTTCTCAGCTAGTTTCATACATTTGGTATTAGAGCTTTGGATTCTAGGGTTTCGCTGCTCCAAACAAATCATCGTGGAATTTTCTCTATAACTTTGTCTCTACAAAGTTTTGGAAGCTAAGAAAAACCCATTTGAGCCGTAATTAGGTCCAAAATTTAGATCTTGTCTCACTATATTTTCAGAGATATGATCTAAGGAAGTTAAAGATTTTGCAAGCTCCCGAATTTCATCTCAAATAGGCCATTGTCGCATTTTCAATATAATTTTGTTTCTGCGATGATTCAGTATTTGAAATTAAAACCCATTTGATCCGAAATATTGGTGAAGCTCGAGCTCCAATTTTAGATCATTCTTCACTATATTGTCGGAGATATGGTCTAAGACATTTATGGTTTTTGTAGACTCCCAAATTACATCCCAAACAGGTGATCTTAGGAAAATCATCATAACTTTCTCTCTGAGCATCATATTGAAATTTCGTAAGAAGTTGTAGAACGAGGATGGATTGTGATTTTTTGTATATTGTTTTCAGGTGCAAAGGTTAAAATAGTGACATGTGGTAGGACGTACAAGTTTGCTCTACTGAACAGTCTATAATCAGGTCATCGTAGGCGGTTTGGCATAACTCTTTATTGAAGAATTCAATGTTGATCAGACTAGTGGGGTATGAAATAGTACTTAGAGGGCTACCAAAGGCCAAAATTGCAATACCTAAAGATCTGAAGTTACAAAGTTACAGTCGTTTAAATATCAAGCCCCTAAAAGCAAGAAAAATAATGACTCGAATCAAGAAAATAGAAATGCCTAGTAAGAAAAATTGGATGGATGATTTGAAGAATGTGATTGAACAAAACTGCTACAACAAAGGCCTCCTAATGATGAAAAGGTAGTAGAGGAAACTCATGATGAGAAACAAATAAATGTTAATCATGATTTCATAGAATCTAACATTGGATTGAATACCCACCATATTCCAAATATTGATATGAGGAAGTTTGATGGAAAGAATCCCATAACATGGATACTACAGATGGAGACTATTTTGATCTACATGACGTGCAACTGTTACAAAAGGTACATATTTCATCTTTATATTTAGAACCGAATCAGTTTTTATGGTATAAAGGGATTTGTTCTTGTAAACCACTTATCACTTGGTCAATTTTCACGCAAGAAATGATAGCACATTATGAGGATACAAAGAGAAACATATTCTTTAGCCAATTGATAAATCTCAAACAAAAGGGATCAATGGTAGAGGACATTGAGAACTTCCTAAAATTGAAAATAAGGGTAAATGATATTCTAGAGAAGCAAAGGATTTATGTATTCATAGGGACTTTAAATGATAACATCCAACATGAGGTTCACCTTTGGGAACTTGATTCATTGGAGAAGGCATACAAGTTGGAAAGAAAAATTGAAAGAAAAATTATGGCAACAAGGAAGCCTACCACTCATAACTATAAAGATGGAAGTGTTGTTTCTCCTAGCTTTTCACCACCTACAAGTTTGATCCCACAACAATTGGAAGAAAAAAGGCAAAAGGGATTTGTTACAATTGTGATAGAAAATACACTAAAGGTCATAAGTGTGGTGAAAAGAAATTAATTTACATAGACAAGGAAGAGGAGAAAGAAAAGGAACAAGAAATGTCAAAAGAAGAGGATATACACCAAGAACCAATCCCAAAGAAAGAAGAGATGAATCTTACCATAAATTTTAATGCATTGACATGAATTACGACTCCTCAAACACTAAATATATAAGGGAATATCAAGAAGAAAAAGGTAATAGTGTTGATTGATTCGGGTAGTACCGATAATTTTATTCACTACAAGATAGCTAAAGAATTGAATTGCTTCCTATATCTAGCACCAGAGTATCAAGTAATGGTTGCAAATGGAGGAACGATAAATTTCTTTGGAAAGTGCCATAATATCATGTTATCCATGGGATAACATGTCTTTAATAGTCCAATGCTTTCCATTCCAATGGGTGATGCAGGTGTTGTACTAGGAGTCCAATGGCTACAATCTTTGGGTACGATAGCTTTTAATTTTCAAGAACGTTTCTTGAATTTTTTTTGGGAAGATAAGGAAGTTGAATTAAGGGGTATCGCCAGGAAACTAGGAAAGATAATCAACTTTAACAACATGAAAAAGCTTCCAAATAAAGAAAAATAGGGTGTAATTGCACAATTATGTTCACTAGAGGTTCCCACATCGAAATCATCTATTTCTCTAGATCTCTAAAACGTTTTGGACAACCATTCCAACG
The DNA here is from genome assembly GCA_000404065.3 of Pinus taeda. Lineage (NCBI taxonomy): Eukaryota > Viridiplantae > Streptophyta > Pinopsida > Pinales > Pinaceae > Pinus > Pinus taeda. Next base: position 93,455 of record APFE030818781.1, on the reverse strand, counting down.
TATTTGAGACTCCCAAATGCCTCCCACTTATTTTTGATCATGATCATGCTATTCATTTGATTCCAAGAATTTTTCCCCCAAACATGAGGCCTTACAGATATCCATATGCCCAAAAGAGTGAAATTGAACATATCGTTACAGAAATGCTAGAGGTTGGTATAATTCAACCTAGTCAAAGTTATTTCTCTACTCTAGTGGTATTGGTACACAAGAAGGATGGATCATGGTGCATGTGTCCAGAATAAAGGGATCTCAACAAGCTTACTATTAAAGATAAATTTCCCATTCGTGTCATTGATGAATTAATGGATGAATTACATGGAGAAATTTACTTCACCAAGATGGATCTTCGTTCAGGATATCATCAAATCAAAATGAGATTGAAGACATTCCAAAAACAACATTTTTAACTCATGAGGGTCATTATGAATTTTTGGTCATGCCTTTTGGCCTTACCAATACACCTTCTACATTCATGGCTTGATGAATTCCATTTTCAAACCCTTCCTTAAAAAATTTGTGTTAGTATTTTTTGATGATATACTAATCTACATAAAGTCTTGGAAGGATCATGTTCAACATGTTGACAGGGTGCTTAAACTATTGGAAGAGAAACAATTATATGCAAAAATCTCCAAATGTTTCTTTGGAGTACAAGAGGTGGAATTTTTGGGTACTTTGTTAGCTCATAGATCATCTTATCATCCTCAATCTGATGGGAAAACTGAGATAGTGAAAAAATGTTTGGAAGGATATATTCGTTGCTTTGTTTTTGATAAACAAACATAATGGGTCAAGTGGTTGCCTCTAGCTGAATGGTGGTATAATACTTCCTTCCATACTATAGCAAAATTGACCCCATTTATGGCACTTTATGGATATCATCCACTGTCCATCACATCACCTTTAAAATAAAATTCTAAGGTTCAAGAAATGGAATATCACATCGAGCATCAACAACAAGTTCTCAAACTCTTAAAGGATAACCTCACTTTGGCGTAGAATAGAATGAAACAATAGGCAGATTGACATCATACCAAAAGAAGTTTTGATGTAGGTGACTAAGTATTTCTACAACTACAACCATACAAACAAATTTCCCTCAACCAACCTAGGAAGGATAATAAATTATCACCAAAGTATTATGGTCTGTAAAAGGTGTTACAAAATATTGGCACTATGGCACACAAATTGGAGCTTCCTTCATCTTCCTGAGTGCACCCAGTTTTCCATGTTTCATGCTCAAAGAAGCTTATAGGTGAGAAGATCCAAGTTCAAACAATATTTCCAAAACTTGACGAGGAAGGAAAAATCATATTGGAACCGGAAGTAGTCACAAAAACAAGAAATCGATAGCTACAAAATCAATCAATTTTAGAGTATCTCATCGAATAACTTACCCACTAAAGACTCCACATGGGAGGATGAGAATTTTATACAGTAGCATCCATAGAAAATTTTAGGGGCGAATGTTCGCCCTTTGGCGAAATTAAGGGGTTTTAAATTTTTAGTGGGCGAATATTTTGTATCATAGTACATTTTTACAAATCACCTCAAATAGCCCACCTTTTTTTAAGGGAGAGGGTAAAAAAAGGTAAATTTAGCCCTTGAAATTAGGAGTTACAGCCTTCCATTCGCCCATTTTCAAGAATAGGTTTTATTTAAGTGAATCCATTCGCCCATTTTCAAGAATAGGTTTTATTTAAGTGAATCCTATGGGCCAAAACCATATTTATAAAGAGGTATGGTAAATTAATAAAAATATAAATAAATGAAAAGTATGGTAAATAAATAAAACATTTTTTATATTTACTCCATAAGTCACCCTATATACATGCAAGGGTGTAAACAAATAAAAATATAA
>APFE030818781.1:8755-88585 GCA_000404065.3 Pinus taeda | reverse complement strand
CCCTTCTGCCAGGGTGATGCAGAAAGAGTTAAGATTTCATTGTTTTGATTTTTTTTTGTTAAATCAGAAACACCAATATTAATGGAGATATTGATTTTTTTACTAAATTTTGTGCAGTGACTAAATGTAGCTTTAACCATTCACCTTAAGATTTTTTTACAATATAATTGCCTAAGTCTATTTAATATCTTCATTATCATAAAAACCAACCTATATCCATATTAACTCCACATCTACCACTCTTAGAGGAATGAAATCTATTTATCCCCCCCAGCACTTGGTAGACCCGGAATTAAGACGGATCTAAGCTGATAGAATTTCCCGTTTAAACAGTCTATGCTCACATGAATACCATGGTATTACCATGGGTCAATACCATGGGTTATCAATAAAATCTGGAGCTTAAAAACTCTAATTAGTAATATTATAAAAATTAATAAAATTAAATAATCTTATTTTTATTTTATTTATTTTTTAATTTTAAGCAAGTAAACAATGTAAAGTGAACATAATTAACAAGATCCATTTTTTACTCTTGAATCTACCAAGCCCCAAGAGGGATCAAATATTTTTTCACTCTATGTTAGTTTGCATATCACGATATTTGATCCAGAGTAAAAATGCATCTATGCTAGCTTAATTCCCCCCTTTAAATAGGTGAAATTCCATGTGAATACCATGGGTCAATACCATGTGCCATATTTATTTTTATTAATACTAATATTAGGGTTAATAATGTTTTTTGCATGGTATTAATAATAATTTGGCCCATGGTATTTGGCGTATTTTTGGGTGTTCGTAAATATAAGGTGGCTTATAGAGTAAATATAAAAAATGTTTTATTTATTTACCATACCTATCGTTTATTTATATTTTTATTAATTTACCATACCTCTTTTATAAATATGGTATTTGGCCCATAGGATTCAATTATAGGATTCAATTAAATAAAACCTCTTTTTTGAGCCTTCTTAAATAGAAATAGGGTTATGGACTAAATCTAGAAAGAAGTTTTATTTATTTACCATATCTCCACTTTATTTATATTTTTATTTATTTACACGCTTGTGTGTTCATAAATATAAGGTGACATATGGAGTAAATATACAAAAAAAATGTTTTATTAATTTATCATACCTCTGGCTTATTTATATTTCTATTAATTTACCATACCTCTTTTATAAATATGGTATTTGGCCCATAGGATTTACTTAAATGAAACCTCGTTTTTCAGGGTTCTTAAGTAGAAAGAGGTTATGGACTAAATATAAAAAGACGTTTTATTTATTTACCATAACTCTAGTTTATTTGTATTTTTATTTATTTACCATACCTTTGGAGTAAGTACAAAAAGAGCTTTTGTTTATTTACCATACCTCCACTATATCTATATTTTTATTTATAACTATCATAAATACATTTTCTTGAAAATGAGGGTGAATGGAAAATATTTTAAGGTGGGCTAACCTCCATACCTAATTTTTTTATAAAATAAATTTGAGGTGATTTGTAACAATGTACTATGATACCAAATATTCACCTAATAAAAATATTAAACCCTTTAATTTAGCCCAAGGGCGAAAATTCGCCCCTAAAAGTTTCCATGGATAAGATTATTTCATCAAACTGTAAAGCAGTTGTATTGCTAACTATTGCAATAACTAGACTATCCCATGAATCTGGTAGAGAACACAACAAACTGATGCACTTATCTTCATCTGAAATTTTAATATCAATAGATGGTAACTGACTTACCATACTATTAAATGCATTCAAATCCTCTGTCACCGAGTCTCCATCTTTCATACTCAAGTTATACAACTTTTTCTGCAGGAATAGTTTATTCACTAGAGACTTAGATTGGTAAAAATCCCTAACTTGTCCCACAAAGCTTTCGTTGTAGCTTCCCATGATACATTCAACAATATTGAATCTGAGAGACGCAATCGTATTGTGCTCTTTGCCTTCCGATCCAACTTCTTCCATTCTTCATCGGATACTCCCATTGGTTCAGTACCTAGATCTACCGTGATCCATTGATCTTTATCCACCAATAGATCCTCCATCTTGAGTTTCCACAACTCAAAACTCTAACCATTAAATTTTTCGATCTCTATCTTTCCACTGCTTGCCATCTTCTTTCACTACCAAAATCGATCTCACAGATCTCCCACTAAACAGGGTTTAACACAGGCCCGAGCGAAACCCCTCAGCAACAAAGGCATCCCCTTGAAGCCAAAACAACTCTGATACCATAATGTAGGTTTTAACCCTTTACAGAAATTACCTACATAGGAATTCTAAAACACAGAAAATAAACAATGTGAGAGCATAATACATAAAACACATATAAACAGAGATTTTCCCCTGGATCCTAAAACTGGGAGTACCAGCTTGATTTTTCATTATGTTCCTTTCAATGTTACAATACATATTTATACATGCCGAAGCATCCAATAACATGGACCGAAAACCATCGCTCCCAAAACCATGGACCGAAAACATAGAAAATTTTAGGGGTGAATCTTCGCCCTTTGGCGAAATTAAGGGGTTTTAAATTTTTAGTGGGCGAATATTTTGTATCATAGTACATTTTTACAAATCACCTCAAATATCCCACCTTATTTTAAGGGAGAGGGTAAAAAAGGTAAATTTAGCCTTGAAATTAGGAGTTACAACCTTCTGTTCGCCCATTTTCAAGAATAGGTTTTATTTAAGTGAATCTTATGGGCCAAAGGCCCAAATACCATATTTATAAAAGAGGTATGGTAAATTAATAAAAATATAAATAAATGAGAGGTATGGTAAATAAATAAACATTTTTTATATTTACTCCATAAGTCACCTTATATACATGCAAGGGTGTAAACAAATAAAAATATAAGTAAATTGGAGGTATGGTAAATAAATAAAACGTCTTTTTATACTTACTCAAAAGTATGGTAAATAAATAAAAATATAAATAAACTAGACATATGGTAAATAAATAAAACATCTATTTAGTCCATAACCCTCGTTCTATTTATGAAGGCTCAAGAAAGAGGTTTTATTTAAGTGAATCCTATGGGCCAAATACCATATTTGTAAAGAGGTATGCTAAATTAATAAAAATATAAATAAACGAGAGGTATGGTAAACAAATAAAACATTTTTTTATATTTACTCCATAAGTCACCTTATATTTAGGAACACTCAAAAAATGTGTTATATTTAGGTGAAACCTATGGGAAAAATACTATGGGACAAATACCATGGACTAGATTGTTATTAATGCCATGAAAAAAAACATTATTAACCCTAATATTAGTATTAATAAAAATAAAAATGGCACATGGTATTGACCCATGGTATTCACCAAAATGGAACATGGTATTGACACATGGTATTCACCTGGAATGTAGCCTATTTAAATGGAGGAATTAAACCAGCATAGATCCATCTCTACTGCGGATCTATTTAAATGGAGGAATTAAACCATCATAGATCCATCTCTACTGTGGATCTACTAACCACCGAGAGGTATCAAATATCATGATATGCAAACTAGCATAGAGTGAAAAAATATTTGATCCGAGTAAATATGCATGTTGTAATTTAATGAATGTTAAACATTTTAAAGCTCTAGGTTTATGATAACCCATGGTAATACCAAGATCTTACAAGATTTTATAATTGAGTAAAATATTCGCCATGCTTGGTGAGAGATTCGCCACAAAATTATATATACATATTATATTATTGATAAAATTGCCTTCCATTTTTCCTATATATCATGGAGATTCGCCCATTTATTATACTTATAAATTTAGGGGGGGTTATTGAAATTTTCCCTGGAGCATCTAGAACTACTTAGGCTTTGAGGACAACACTTTTTGAAGGATATGGGCATGTTAGATCCCTATACTACTAGTGTAACCCCTTATTGTTATTAGTGCAACCCCCTTATTTTATTATTATGCCCATATAGTCCCCATGTTGTTATTATTATGCCCCATAGAAGCCCACTATTGTTATTGTTGTGCTCCTACAATATTATTTTTATGTGGGCTCTAGTTGTATTGGGACCCCTTAGACTCCTATATATAGAAATGAGGTCTTTTCATTTGTATCATCGAATAATTATTCATTTGTGTAATGTAAAGGAGGTTTCCTCCTCAAAGAGGTTCATTTTGAAGTCATTGATGTATTTTTTTCTATATTTTTGTGAGTTGGTTTCATAACATTTTTCTTCCCATATACACAATGTTCATAGAAATTGAAATCCAAAGAATAATTAAACATACCTTCTACGATACCCTTAGAATGCATTATAAGGCTCTTCTCTCCAATATGTTTATATATTTGATACCATAACATAGTATTTTCTCCAAAGACCACTATATTTTCTGCTCCACTTTTAGGAACCACAAAACCATTACATCTATCAATACCAGTGCTACCTAGAATTTTGTACAGAATTCCAATCTGAACTTCACACATCAATGTCAGTTCTCCTCAAACCATATTGTAGGTATCTTTCTTGAACACTATTTTTACACCTGCATCATCCATCTTGCTTACAAAAATTATATTTATGGCTAATGTTGGAATTTGTAGAACACTAGGAAGTGTTTTAATCCTTCCACCTTCCAACTTCAACTTGACTATTCCGTTTCCTATGACTTATGACTCTAGTCTTCTTGTCATCCCCTAGGAAGACATCACCATCATCATATTTCTCATACTCACAAAAACACTACCAGTGGGGAGTCACATCAAAATATATAACTGAGTCAAACAACCATGCCTCATGATCAACATCTTGACTTAAAGAAGAATCCAAGTACACATCCTCACCTTCATCTGAGGTGATTTTCGCCTCTACACAAGGAGCATCATCCAATCAATTTCCTTTTTCAATATTTTTAGATTTGTAATCAATTTCTCTTCTTTTGCACATTTCCAACATATCTTTACAATTTTTCGTGGAGATTTATATCTCCCATTTGAGGACTTATTTTTGTTTCTATTTTTGGGAGTGTCCTCTTACAGGCAAAACATCTCCATTATGGATCTCCATATTTTTTTTAATTCATCTCCTTTGACAAAAAGGATGAAACTATTTCATTAAAATTTAAGGTAGTTGTATTCCTACCTATAGTAACAACTAGAATATCCCACGAGTCTGGTAGAGAAAATAATAGATTGATGAACTTATCTTCATCTAAAATTTTAATATAAACAAATAAAAACTAACTTACCATAGTATTGAAGGAATTTATAAGCTTTGTAATTGATGCTCCATCCTTCATCCTCAAGTTATAAAACATTCTTTGCAGGAACTGTTTGTTCACCAGAGACATAGATTGGTACAAAGTCCCTAACTTGTGCCATAAACCCTTTGTTGTAACTTTCCCTGATATATTCAACAATACTGAAACTAAGATACACAATCATATTATGCTATTTTCCTTCTGATTCGACTTTGATTGTTTTCTATCAACATTCTTATTGGTGCCATACTTGGATCTACAATAATCCACTGATATTTATCCACCGACAGATCCTTGATCTTGATCTTTTACAACACAAAAATTTATCCATTGAATTTCTTGATCTATATATTTCCATTGTTTTCCATCTCCTTTCACGACAAGAATCTATCCCACAAATATCCCAGTGTAACAAGATGTACCACAAGCTCGAGAAAAACCCCTCAGTCGTAAATGTGTGACCTTGAAGATGAAAAAACTCTGATACCAAATGTAGTTTTTAACCTTGTACAAAAGTTACCTATAAACAATTTAAAAAGAAAAAGAAAAATATACAAGGGAAAGAACATAAAATATACACAAATATTTTACTTAGAACCCAAACTGAGAAAACCAAATTAATTTTTATTATATTCCTTTCAATGTTACAATACATTATATACATATCGAAGAATTCATAAACCATAATCCATTAACCTTGGATTAGAGCATAACCTTTGTTCCTTTGACGAGATCTATAAAATAATATGGGCACAAAAACCATCATGCCCAAAACCATGCACAAAAAACCATGGGTGGCTCTGCCCAACTACTATTGATTCTACATAGAAAAGATTCGTAGGGCATTTCCTTGAACCCTTTGCAGGGGGCACTAAGTCCTGTTGTGCTTGACACAACATAACATCTCCTAGGGCTAGTCGTGGAAATAATATAACACGTACCCAACAAGCAGTGTGTTGAAGCTCAAAGGAAATATTATTTTGATCATATGCAACAAAAATTTAGGAGAAGAAGACATTGGGGGTCTGTAGCCATTAGGACCAAAATTGAGCCGAGCAACAAGCCCATGAGGTTGTTCAAACCTTCCATTTAGTCATCCCCTTGGAAACCTGCAATGAAATTCAAAGCTTGAGAATAATGAAAGCTAGAGATAGGAAGGGATTCCTTAATTCAAAGCTCACGGATGAAATTTTCTAATGGGTTCCTAAACTTGGTCATACTAAGGGAAGGAAAAAACAAATTTTCAAGCCTTATCCCTATACTACAAAATGAAAAGGCTCTTGGGCATGGTTATTATTGATAAGTAGGCTAAAAGATATAATGCATTTGCAAGTCTTAAGTATATGGAACATTTTTAGAGAAGTCAATGCCTCTATCTTGAGAGAATGGACGATCATTTGACACATATTGCACATCATATTCTATGCATTACTTCTACATCATATCTTCTGGAATCCAATGCAAAGGATCTAACACGTGTCACTTATTCTAATTCATATCTATTAAAATTATTGTTGACAATTTTTTGTTTTGTGATTATGTAGTAGATATTTTAATTATACTATAATTGTTAATACTCTTGAAGTTTCGAAAAAATTACTCTATAAGTAGGGGGTCAAAAATATATGGTTTCCCTTTAGGTAGATTAAGACCATCTATTAAAGAAGAGTCTTAAGTTTGTTGAATGATTGACGTACTTTGTGAGGAAATACAATATTAGCTTACAAAAAAAAGGTGAGAATTATTAAATAAAGATAACTTGCAACATATAGAGAAAATGGTAATAGGGTATTCTCTCAAGGAACTTTTTGGTATGTTACATTTTTGTATGTCATTCAAAGAGTCAAAAGACCCTCCAAGACAAGCAGAAGCAACTCCTAGCAAGTTGGTTTGAAGATGAATTAAATGATCTCCCCAAATGACATGTCGACTCACACCCAAGTCAAGTTGGTTTATTTTGACAAGAGACAAGCATAAATAGCCCAGTTCGCATTCAATTTCAGATATGAATTGCAGAGCAGTAATTTGTTCAAGTCTAAGGTAAAAGTAGTGTGAAGGGTGCTTAAGGACCAACAAGTAGAGAAGAGTAAATTTCAAAGTATTCCAACAATGCTTGGCACTATTTTGCGCTCAAGGTATCTCCATGAAAAGTTGTAGACATGTAAATTATAGCAAGGAGGTCGATAAGGTTACAACAATCAAAAGGTAACTAAGTTGGGTGAAGGAATAGTCAAGAGGAAGTCAAATTAAAGGGAAGAAGTCTCCTACTAACGAGAAGCTAGTTAATGGCTAACGTTGGTCAACCTTGCAAACCAGGGTTTTTGATTTGGAACCAGAAGTTGCAGACTTAAATCAAGGGGTTAAAATTATGAAGGAAAGTCGAGAAGAAGAAGCAAAGGGTTTGAATATCATTGACTCAAGGAAGAGGAACAAGGCTTGGTGTCTTGGTCTTGGAGTGGCAACTAGGTCAAGGATCTTGGTCTTGGTACTTATTAATTGAAGTCTCTATAGGAAGAAGAATTTATGCTAGTTTTCCTCTCGAGTGGGAGAGGTTTCAACACTGGCGAATATTGTACATTTGTGTCTCTTGTCTCTTTATTGTTTATGCAGTAGTAACTGTTTGATGAAATAATAACACAATAATAATCTAGAGAGAAGAATCTAACCTAATAACTAAGAAGCATTCACAATTAGTTATCTCTATGAGAAATCACCTTATACTTTATGCCCTTTATTTCTCTTTTTTGATAGTAATGAGAATCTTTAGAGGTTTGGTAGTTAGATAAATATGTTGTCACTATTACATTGTATACCACTATTCATAAGTGCCACTAATGGTAGTTACGACATGTTTATGAAAAAATGAATCTAGTGGGGAAGAAATAGATCACCAAATTATAAAATGTGAGATTTATGGCTTTTTGGGCATGTGGTATAGAATAAGCCATGGTATTGTAACAAATCCAATGTACATATTAAGAATGCACATAACAACCTAGGTGGATCCTCAAATTAAAAATCTTGTTACATGTTCTCACATATTTCCTAGTCTCATTTGCTTAAAATTTAACCGAGATTTGTTAAGTTTAAGTTCTCAACTCCCAAAAGTTTTTCAGGGTGTTGAATTATATTTATAGTCGAGAACCAAATTTAAAGAACATAAAGCTCAATTTGAAAATAACTATATTATGATATCATAATTTATTTCTTTGAAAATAATTAATAATAAAAAATATTATTAATCCAAAAAAATATTAATTATTAAACTCAAAAAATCTAATAATTTTGCAAATGACATAAAATATTAAATTCATTCATTAGTCTTTCATTATTGGGTCTAAAAGACGCTTTCCAGCTAATATGTAGAAATGTTGTAAATGAAATAATGCTTAACATTTTAACTAAGTCAAATTAAATGAAAATTATATATATATATGTATATATATATACACATATATACATATACATATATACATATACATATACATATATATTGTTTTCTTCTTAAGAAGAGTCATTCTCAAATCCGAACACAGCGCTACTAACACTGTTCTCTTGCAAAAGTGGGTTTCTTCTGACGGATTCAAAACCATCTCTCATATACAAAAGTGCACCCGATATTACATCTGAAAATCCAATACACTTCAAAATAAATGTTGAAGTTTATCCATGGTGTATGTATAGTCTTTTACAAAGAAGCAATAGCTCTTTATTTTCATTTATTATGCATGAAATGAATCATAACCAAATTTGACAGTGATCTATGTTTTGCGAATGTTTAGATAATCATGATTTAATTTAATGATTATATCTTATTTGTAAAGAATTAGTAATATTTTAATATATTAGTTTTATTTTTATTTAATATTTATTTTTAATGAGATTATTTATAATTTAATTTAATAGTGATTAAGTTAGTAAATATTATATCTATTTTGGTCGGATTATAAGTTACTATAAATTTAGAGTTTTATTTTAATTTAATTAAAATCATATTCATAATATTTTAATTCAATTAAAATTATAGCTATAAATTATGTAATAGCAATAGTTATTATAGTAATTTTCATATTGACTATACCTTAGTTTTGAACATGATAAATTAAATTTAGAAATTATTAAAACACTTTTTATTTTATTTAAAATTAAGAATTTCTTAATTTCTCATTGACTTGAAACTTTGTGTCTTATTTAAGCTTTCTCGACACATGTCTCATATTTAGTTACATAGTCAATTAAAGTGAATTATAATCAGTTTTCTTCAATTTTATTAATACAAAATCACCAAAGAAAACCTCTTCAAAACCTCTTCTAGATATAGTTGCAACATTTACGCAATGATTTTTAAATATTTGCGCAAAGATTTTTCATTTTTAAGCTTCCTAGGTAAACTATTTGAAATTAAAATCCATGAAAATGTCTCATACTAGCCTAAATAATCTATTTAACATGAATTATTTCAAACAATAATTTAAGAGTATTTGCATAAAAAAATAGGAACAAGATAAAAATAACTAGCGATTGCACTACATGTTGCAAAGGAAAAGTCCTAAGGCATGGGGGTAAAAAAAATAGTATAGAAGATAGAATTAATTTTTTTATGCAATTTTGTTTATTTAATGATGTTTGAGAGAAATACTTTGAAATTTAAGCTTTGCAATATTAAGCTATATTATGGATTATAAGTGCAAGATGGGTTCTTTGCTAAAATTACCTTCTCTAGGATTAATAGAGAATGTTTCATCATTTGAATATACATTATCAATATTAAATATGAATGGGTAATCTCAATATACATTTTGTGGCAAGTTGAAAACTTCGAAATTTAAACTTTGCAAGGATCTTTTTCTTTTTGTGAATAAGATAAAATATATTACTGAGTAAACTGGCAAATTACAAAATCTGGGTTGTCTAGGAGAGAGAGCCCGACACAAGACCCAACCGAGATCCTTGTAATGGCCATAGAAATTTTCTTTTTACAGTACGACCATGCATAATAGGGTTTTGAGTACAAAGGTAGAAACTGAGAGCTACCCTCTTTACACCATTCTCGAAATTGAGAGAATAGAATCCGAGAAAAGGGCAGAAAGCCTTATCACAGTTGACCAAGAAAATGATGTTTTTCTCCGTGACAGTAAGCCTTTTGCGGAGGGAGAAAAACATAAACAAAGGAAGGAAAAAAAAGAAGGAAGTTGAATGCATCACCCCTGATTAATGGTGACCAAGTCCTCATCTAGATGAATGGGAGTCTCCTCAGAGCTTCCCTCTTACTGTGTGTTGGTGATGTGTCGACTCATGGAGGCCCCAATGTCATCTTTCTTTATGCTAGGGGAGCCTTCAACATTCGAATGGACCTTTGTAGTTGACTTCATCTTGATAATAATGTAATGCAGTGCGTCCCAAGTGATGAATCTATCGTGGTGGATGGCTTTGAAATACATCTCAAACTTCTCAATCATTGAGTCAATCTCTATTTCCATAGCCTTGGTGCGCTCCTCTTGCTCCTGCATTGCTAACCCCATGATGGTTTTCATTTGCCACCATGTGTCAATAGTATGTGCGTAAAGGTATTCACATGCCCGGGTGAAAGCAGGGTCTGAAATCCAAGAAAAGTCAGCATCGACCTCTTTAGTAATGACCTCTCTATGGAGAACATTTTATTGGGCTTCTAATTCTATGATTCCCTGCTCAGTTTCTAGATTAATCATTGTTGCGTAGCACATAGATGCATGCCTATCAGATGTCTTTGTGTGAGTGGTGGGGGATGAGACCAGGGACTTCTAGTGGGAGACCGTGCCACTGCGTGCACCTCCCCCACTAGAATGAGCAGTGGAGCAATTATTTCAGGCCATGAGAGAAGCATAAGGGTTAGGGAGAGAGGGGAACAAGAGAGAGAAGGACCAACGAAGAGTGATCAAGGCAGAGAGAAGAATGAGGGGGAGAAGGGGGAGGGGTAAATATATAGAAGCCAAGTGATGGAGGGAGGTTAGAATTAGGGAGAGGGGGCAGGAAAGGGAAACATGTGAATATCTCATGTAGGGCAATGGACGAATGACTTAGCAGAGAAGATATGACTGAGAGGCGGGTGTCACATAAGGGAGAGGGGAGTTGGCATCACGGGCTCTAGAAATAGGCGAGCCAAGGATGAGTCTGTACTCGTGCACCATCCACTTGTCCTTCCAATTCAGTAAAGAATCGACCTTCAAATGATGATTGGTATACAAACAATTATTGTTTGGTAGAGTATTTTAATTCATCATTGATTGATGCTAATTGCTGATGGAGTTCACCTTTCTCCAATTCCTACCCCGATCAAGACTTCTAGCATAGGGTACCAACAATACCCTCATTCGCCAGTCTATCCACAAGTTTATTTCCCTTCCTTCTGATTTCAGGGAAGTTGAGGCATTCTATGTTATCAATTCCCTGCTTGATCCGTTGTATTATTTTGTTTAAGCGCCATTTTTTCAAAGATTTTGTCAATGTTGATGCCCTGTTCAATTTTTTTGCCAATCTAGGTGGGAAATGTGGAATCTCCTTCAATATTTAGAGGATTGAGCTTTAGGCTGTGCATTGTGGTGATTCCGTTTTCTAGGGCATGAAGTTTTGTGACATTGTTTGTGGCTGAACCTATGCTGCCCTCATACATCCATATTATCTTTCCTTTAGAGTTTTTGAAGACTCCTCCAAAAGCGGTTGGGCCTGGGTTTCCTTTCGCTGCGTCGTCGTAGTTGAGCTTGAAGGTCCCTATCTCTGGCAGCCACCAGGTGTTATTTTTATTTTCAGGCTTGGGGAGGGGGTGATTTGTGGACATTGATATGAAGGAGATCCAACATTGAGAGAATCCTCCGTTTGAAGAAGGTGGGAGGGGCTTTGACTGTTTGAGTGGGTAGAGAGGTCACTGTTTCCCAAGGTGCACTTTTGATCTTCGAGATAATGATTTCCTCCTGGGTGGAGATGCCACGAAATATTCTTGTGTTGCACTCCTTCCACATAGCCCAACAGATCAGACTAGGAATTCAATTCCATGCGCGTTAACCAGAGGATATGGGGAGAATACAGATCTCGAGTTCGCGATGGTACTTTGAATAGAAGAGGGGTCCTGATCAAAGTTGTTAAAGAATAGAGAAATCTAATCCCATAAATTGGACACGAAAGGGAAGAAATTTAACAGATGATTGGGGGTCTCTTATTCTTACTGGAAGAGAGGGCACCTCGAAGGGCCAATAAATAATTTTCTTCTTAGAGTGTCCCACGTTAAAACCTTTCTATGCATGACTAGCCATAGAAAGATCGAAATTTTTTGCAAGTGCTTCATGTCCTAGATTGTGTTCCACTTTGGTTTTGGTTGAAGTTGATCATGCTTGGCTATGTATCTATAGGCTTCTCTTAATATGAATTGTCAAGCTGAGTTTTTCCCTCGTCTGAGTTTATCCTCAGTAAAGTCAAGGAGGATTTATCGTTTTTGTAATTCTGATGAGAGGTTCGACCAAGCTTGGGGGTTCATATGGGGAGTCCATTCCTCTTGTTTCATCCAAATTCTCCATCTGTCATTTTCTTCACTCTTTTTCCAGTACTGCTTGGCTTTGATCTCCCCTTTGTTTGGCATTTTAGCCTTGATTCGATGGTATTGATCTTGATCAAGTTACGACCTTTGTTTCTAGGCATCCTCCCAGAAAAGAGCCTTGTTCCCGTTGCTTATTTCCCAAAAACTATGAGTTTGAATGATGTCCCTATTCTCCCACGCTTGATTCCAGATGACTGAACCTTTGATATTTCCATTGAGCCTGATGATTTTCTGTTGCATTAGGGAGGGGGTGAAATTTACTTTCCATATGCTTCCCTAACAGGAATTGGGGTTTGCAATCCATCTCCTTAAGTTTTTGGCTCCCAGGGCCTTTCCCAGGAGGTCTATATCTCTAAGACCAAGGCCACCATCTTTTTTGGGCTTGCAAATTTTTTATCATTCTACTAGAGCCCATTTTTGTTTGACCTTTGCACCTCTCCAAAAGAAGTTCCTCTGAAGGTTTCTGATTTTGTTTGAAATCACTTTTGGGGCTGTCAAGGTTGAGTACCAATAAAGTGGGATGGCCCATAAAGCAGATTTAACCATGATGAGATAACCTGCCACATTGAGAGATCTAAAGGTCGAGTTGCAAATTCTTTTCTCCATCTTGTTGATCAGGTTCTCCCAAGTGGCCCAAGAGAGAGGCCTGTCTATAAGGGGAACACAAATTTAAGTGGAGGGGAGGGTACTAATGGGAATGGCCATGAGTTTGGAGATGTTCTTGCAAATGGGCAGTGATGTGTTAAATGAGAACAACTTGGATTTTAGGGGGTTGATGGAGGTACGAGACGTAGTAGATAAGTCTGATAGAATGAACATGAAATATGAGGCCTCTTTGATAGATGGGATTCCCATTAGAAGGGTATCGTCCACAAATTGCTGGTGTGTTGAAAGCGGGGTAGAGGAATGGGGCTAGAGACTAAAGAGCTTATTTTCATGCAGGGCAACAAAGATAGAGTGACTTAGCCCTTCCACCATTATAACAAAGAGGAAGAGAGAGATTGGATCCCCTTTCCTAATACCCCTAGAGGGATTAGAAGGTTGCAAAGGTGATCCATTCACGAGGATAGAGAAAACAACTCCCGACACCATAGCCATGATCCAATTTATGCTTTCTTTGCAGAACCCAAATGCATACATGACCTATCTGATATAGTTCCAGCTAAGTTGTCAAAGGCTTTGGACATATCTAGATGAATCATCATACTAGGTTTCTTTTGGGATTTAAGGGAGTGGATTAGCTCATGAGAGAGGATGATACTATCCATGATTTTTCTTCTTCCACATAGCAAGACTGTTGGTGGGAGATGAGGAGAGGGAGGATGACTTTAATTTGATTGGCGAGAACTTTTCAGATTATTTTGTATATGACATTGCAGAGGGACATGGGTCTAAATTTGTTTGAGGAATTTGCAGAGGTTCCCTTGGGAATCAGAGCTACGAAAGTAGAGTTAAGGGCTTTGAGGACAGAGTTTTGAATTCATGATTCCTCCACTAGGGCATGAACATCCAGATTTATGATATGCCAACTAACTTTGTAGATATCAATGGTGAAACCATCCAGACTTAGAGCTTTTCCATTGGAATTTAGATGACCACATCTTCCACTTCCTAGAGGGAGACTTTCCTTAGGAGCATTTTGTTATTGTCCTTCGTGATGATTTTGGGAATATTCTTGGTCATGTTTTTGATGTCCTAATCTTGGCTATTCCTTGGAAATAGTGGTTGACCTCTGTTTCCAACTCCTCTTGAGAGTGAATGAGATGACCATCTTGGTTCTTCAAAGCTATAATTATGTTGTTCCTCCTATGATGTATCATTTTTCAATGGAAAAAGGTTGTGTTCCTTTCCCCACGTTTCAACCAATTTATTCTAGGACTTTGTTGCCACAACTTTTCTTCATGAATGACTCTTTCCTCCCAGCTTTGTTGTAGTTGTTGTTCCTCTTGTTTACTATTCTCAAGTAGCCCTTCTTCAATTATGTTTTGTTGGAGAAGTTCTAGTTAGTGTTCCAAGTTTTTTTTAATTTGTGATGATGTTGCCAAATGTTTCTCTATTTAATTTTTTGATTTCCTCTTTGATATATTTTGACTTTTGTTGGAAAGTATACATTTTGTTTCCAGTTCTGAAGGGAGTGTAAGTCCACCATTGCTTCATTTTTTCCATGAAGTCTTGGTGATCCAACCAGAAGGCATCGAATCTAAAAGGCTTAATTTTTGAACCGTTGGAAATTTGAATCTTGAGAGAGATAGGCGAGTGACCAAAGCCTTCTTGTGGTAGAATTCTCACCTTCATTTCCCACGAGGTAAGATAAGTTGCTTCGGATAGAAGGAAGTGGTTTAAACAGGAAGCTATTTAATGGTCTCCTCCTCTTCTGTTATTCCAAGTGAATAAGCCATTACTAGCGGGGACGTCCATGATGTTGAGGTTTTCAATGGTGGTGAGGAAAGCATCAAAATCCTTATGTAACTTCTGGATACCTCCTTTCTTCTCAGACAAGTTAGTTATTATATTAACATCACCAACTATGAGTTTGAGAGGATGGTGAAGAGGGTCAAGGAGATTGGAGATGTTTTGGAGCATTTTGATACGGCCTGTCACCTTATTCAGGGCATAAATATTAGTTATGCAAATGGTATCGTTGGTACCTATGGAGTAAAATTTTATTGCATGTAAATGGGCATACTGTTGTAAGACCTGGTAAGGCATGTGTACCTATGGAAATCGTTGGACCTAGGTGATAGGGGGGATGTTGGGTTAACAAATTCCCCGGGTGTAAAAATTTGACGGGGTAAGGGCCAAAGTGAGTAGGGTTGGGTTGAACTACTTGAAAAGTTTGGTTGGATTTAGTTAAGGAACCCAAGTCAAATCTAAGGGGGGATTGTTAGGTAAATTTTACACAAGGGTTAGAGTCAGTGTTCACCAAGTCTAATAGTAGTGGATTTTTCGCACAAGATATTATGTACCCATGGTTTTATGCCCATGGTATTGCATGTAATGGATCTTATAAAATGTTGGGAAGACTTCATTGTAAAGTAGGCTAAGCTGGTGAGCCATGAAGGCCTACTTGGCTAGGTTGGCCAGGGTTTTGGCTAAGGAGAATGAAATTTCATTATGGTGGGTTTTCCCTGGAGTTAGGGTTTTTCCCGGGATAAAAATTTATGTTTATGTGTTATTGTTGTTTCTAAATTAAAGTTTTTTTCTCTGAGTCATTTTATTGTTGTTGTAAATATTTTTTAATTATCTCTCTGGTTATTTTCTTCAAGGATTTATTGAAAGGAAAAATTTCCTATACTTGAGGAAGTTTTGTCTCAAATGCTTGAGATGGTAATCCTCTAATTTTGAGAAGGTCATGTCATCCAGATAGATAAATATGAATTGATATATCTCTACCACAAATGCAATATCCACGGTCCTTTCAAAGGTAGCTCCAAAATTCATCAACCTAAAACGAATTTTGTCACACATGTGTACCCCATGGGATACAATTATGGCCATGCAGGAGAAATTGATCTCTGCCTTCCTCACTTAATCATTTGATTGAGTAAAATGGTTATTACTTTTACTTTGCATGAGGTTTCTCTAGTATGTTCTTTGAGTGTCTCTATCTATATGTGAGTAGTCTTGAAAATCTTGATCATGTCGTGCACCAATTCCAATTGCTCCCATTTCTTACTAATCAATCTAATAACTTTCTCCAAGGTCATTGCTTTAGCTATTTAGGCCAAAAAATTACAAATATTATCCCTTTCCTACACATATCGATGAATTTCAAGTCTCCTGATGCACTCTTTCACACAATGGAGTTTCACTTCTATTTTCTTTAGATTCTTCCTTAGTTCTTGATATGCCAGTCGGGATTCTTTGAATTCTTCACCCTTAACTCTGGTATAATCCCTGTTAAGAGAAAAGGAGGTCATGGAGTGAATTAGCCTTGTATTTCATGGGCCAGAAGTGGAGTTCCACGTGTCTCAGTATTACATAGAAGAGGTGTCACCCTGAAGGCTATATGGCTCTCCCAAGATGACAGTTAGGCTAATGAGCGTAGAATTTCAGACTTGTGCTTAGATGACACAATTATTAAAGGTGTAGAGGTACTTCCAGCCTAATCATATCCCTCGAAATTGAATCTTTTGTACACTCCATAAATGTTTGGGGTAAGCCTTCTTCAAAGTAATTAACCAATATTTTTTTCTAATCAAGGGAATAACATAATCATCCTGAGAGTAGTAGTGTGGGGTATCCTAGAGAAAACAAATTCTAGCACCTTCAAACTTTATCTTGGATTTGTGGAGATTATTCTTGGATTATGCTAACATTGATTATTTTTGAAGATCATGGTTTGTACATATGGCCATCTAAATGAGTGACACTCCACCTTAATTGAGCCTTTATCATTCCTATGTCATGCACAATAACCGTCTTGGGCTATCCTAGATGCTAATGTCATATTTTACCAGTAGGATATGAGGTACAACTAGTGTGGGAACATGATTTCACATAATAGGGTTACTAGCCATGGAGGGTCTTGAGGCAATGCATGAATGAAGAATGGTTTCCATGCATCCAACTTGACAACCCAAAACTTCATGAACTACTAGACACCTTTCTAATGTGAGAGCGTTCATGATCGTTTGATGAGTAACCATATCCACCTTTTGTTCACACATAAGGGCTTCTTTTGTTGAGATCCTTGTAATGTTGGGGTGATGTACAAGGTGGTGGTGAAAGGACATTAGGATGGCGACAAATGGGTATTATGAGGGTGTGGATGCAGACATGACAGGTCATCTGGAAGCACAAGGTGGATGCAGAGGGGAGGGACACAACTCAGTAGTTGTGTTTCATGGCTAATGTAATATGGAACAAGTGGTGACATTTCATGTTAGGTAGGGGTAAAAATTCCAAGAATTAAGGTTGTGAAATAATCTTGTGTTGTTGAAATATGGCTTGGTCCACACAACCTCTAGGCACTATTGCACACGCAACTTCGGGGCATAGAAAAATATTGACCATTGGATGGGTTGTTTTCACTGTCACCATATATGAAAGATACATAGTTTCTATTTTTTCCCTTTTTTCCATTATCTCTGCCCAAGGTGGCCTGATGTGTCTACTGAGGTCTACGCCACTCGTATTGGTGTAGTTCTGCTAATGCTCTGCACCTAAGTTTGAGGTGTGACATGGCCTGTGAGGGAACACAACTACACCCCATATGGTTGTTTCTAACATTTGGATGCAGGATGAAGATTGTGTTGGGAGTGATAATTTGGCTAGCGATACTCATCCTTGGGTCTTACCGAGCATTTGATTTCATCACCATCACTAGATACTAGCATTATTAGCTCCCTACATATTTACATTAGAGCATGTCATTAAAAGGTTCAGCAACAATAATGTGCATTTCACATCTAGGAAGGTAGCAGTAACTTTCCAACTCCCTCATCAGGTAGGCCCATTTGTGGTCAATTCAATGAATTCCTCATATCTTGCTGATGATATCTTGTAGGGATTTTGTTTCCAACAAGAAGGAGCATGGAAGTATGACCCTCATAATATCATTGATGATATGAAGAAAGACAATGACAAATAAAACCATTAGCATGAATCAAAACCTATAGTGCAGGATTATGCCAACAAGTCCACTTCGGAGGATGTTATATGATTCAATCTCTTCCCACCTCTCAAGGAAGAAGCGGGTCACTTTAGAACCCATGAATATTGACCAAGGGGAGGAGCCTAGCTCCAAGAAAGCTAGGGTAGAAGAAGTGAGCGAAGATGATGGTGATGAAGATAATGATCATGAGGTAGAATCACTACCCATTATGTTGTATAACAGTTATTTGGAAACTTCATGAAAGCCAGCCTTTACTATAGAACATATAAATGAATTAATGAGATCCTTAGGATACTACTATGAATTAGGGTGAAATTTTTGAAGGAACTTATGAGGGTTCTTTCGAAGAGGATGTTATGAACTAGGAACAACAACAACATCTTGATAAAGCTAAGGGTTTGTAGGATTATTTCAAGGGATTACCTGTGTTAATTTTGGAATCTTAGGGATAAATTCCAAACATTGGACTAGAATCCTTTTTTCGAGAGGACAAAATTTGAATTTTGAAGCACTTAATTTGGACAAGGGAAAGTATATTTTCAAAGTAAAGGCCACAATATTATATTTGATTATGTTAGACTTAAAGAAAATTGGACACCCTTGGAAGCCTATAAATACAAGTGACATCAACCTTATTTGGATAGCATCATCATCAATAATATTCTTCTCTCTTCTTTGTATTGGTTTTCACAAATATGAAGAGAGTTTGCGGAATTTGATTCATATAGGTCCAAAACTACAGGGTCTAAAGCTTGCATGTGTGATTAAGGATTTTGGTTTCCAGCCATAGGGTTGCCAAAATATTTTTTAAATTATAACCACTGACACATAATATCATCGGTGTGGTTGGATCTTCTTAGCTGCATGCATACCTCAACTTCCATGTGGTTGGGATCTAGGGTTTCAATTTGACAGTTGACCATAGTTGATCACAGATTGGGAAAGTTGTCTATGATTAATATTGTTGCTGGGATCATATTTCTTATATTATTGGATTATTTTTATGGTCTCATTGTACTCTCTGTTGAACATTTTATGACAATATAATAGAAGATTAATTTCAAAGTGTTTTCCCAATAGTGGGGCTTTCCCTCGTCTTTGACCAAATCTGGTGTCTCTTGTTGATGTGTTGATTGAATCCTATTGTCATTTTCATTACTATTCTATCTTCAATTACTATTGATGATTGGAAATATTAATTGTTAATTAAAGATTTCTTATTGAAGAATTGAATTGGGCTAAAGTAATGGAAAGAAGATATAGTAGTAGTAAAAAAAATTAACACCTTGATTATTTCCAGGATTACCTTGATTGTTTTTCATCCTAGGGGATCCTTGCAATTTTGATGACTCAAAAGAGACTTCTTCAGTATAGGAGTTTCCCAAGGAAGGGGGTGAACTAGGTGGAGAAGGAGGAGAATTAGAGCCTCCAAGCAAAGTCAGGTGGTTGGTCTCACCAATAGGTATCTCAAACCTAGACTGGTTGAGGTCAATAACTATGGCAATAAGAATATCATGCAACCTATCAACTACTATGATGATATCCTAAGGGATAGCTTCGTGTGGATCTAGTAATGTGGGTTCTTTTAAGTGAAGGTTGAGAGGAGTGACTATGTGTTGAGAACATCTTTTTTGGAGGGAAGAAGTTTGTTCAAATCTTTCGTGAGTATGAGGGATTGTTGAATAACCTCATCAATTTTATCTTGTGTATATAGTTTAGTTGGCATAGTAGGATCAATATTGGTATGCTTAAGTTGTGGCTAAGATATAGATAAAGTATCAATAGGGGAAGGTTTGGCATCCTGGTGACAATAGGTGACATAATATTTTGATGCTTATGATGTCCCTTTTCCATTTACAGTTGGATTAGCCCTCCTTCTAACACCATTTTGTTGAAATGGGAAATGTACTCATAAATAAACAAGGGAGAAATAGATTAAACTAAGGTTCTTTAATAACCCAATTTGTTTTGTATGGCTACATTTGATGGGTTTATAGGCTTCTTTCACCTTGTATAATTTCCTCTTATGAAGAAGTCAATATAGGGAAAACTAATCTTAATCTAAACCATGGCTATCCTATTTTAATATAAAACTAATTCTACACTAAATTATAATTGTATGTAAATTATTAGTCTAGCTATACAAATTCAGAGAAGAAAATAAAATAACCTAAACTTAATATTAGTATAAAATCAAAACGCTAAATGTTTTTAAATTAATGAACTATGATATCCTAAGTAATTATAATTTACATATTTCATTTAGAAATTACAATTAATAAATATAATGCAATAATTATGGTTAAAAATCAAGCTAATACAAAATTTTTGGAATTATTTTACAACAAATAAATTAGCTATAACATAATGTAACTGGCTCAAATAGAAAGATGCACTATCGATACACCTTTCAAAAGGTAATTATGAAATTAAATCAAATTATATTTCAATTTTAAACTACAAATTATATTAAGACTAATTCTTAATGTGAGTAATGAAGGAATGGGAAATTATAATTACATATTCCTTATTCTCATAGACAAACACATATCAACTATGTTTACTTTAATATTTTACATCAAGAACAAATGGAAAGACTAGCTAATATATAATAATAACTACTACTTGCCAAAGACAAGTTAAAAGGAATAACTGTAAATGACCTCTTTAAAATTTATTTGATTTAATCATCGTTTTACGAGAACAATCAATAAAACATTAGTTAAAAAAATAATATAAAGGAGACAATCATTTACAACTAAAACATTAGCTCAATTTATAAACAAATAGACATTTTGTGTCCAATACCATGGTCTGCGGACCATGGGTAGGCCGACACGACTTTACATTACATTACATTACTTTAGGATGGACAACCCTATGAATTTAACCTCTACTTCACGCTCTTCACCCACAATTCGCGGAGTCTTACAAAACCTTTGACCAAAACTTGGGCTTTGAGCCCCAAAACCTATTGTGGGGGGATTCCATGCCCAACAGACCCCCAACACAATCATCGTGACTCATCTCGCATCACTCTGCTAGTGCGATGATATTTTCACAGAGCCCCTCCCACTGTTCCTATACTGCCTGGAGGTCCGTGGCGCATTGTTCTACTGTTTGCTAGACCTGCTACATGCGCTCTTCTCTTGCTTCCTTGTGAGGCTCCACTATCTGTCTTCGCACATATAGTCCCTGCATTTGCGCGAGCTTGCCCTCAATCTCAGCCGTAATGGTGAAGGCCTCATCAATCTAAGGCTAGACGCGTGCTTTGAGAAGGGATTCTTTATGTCTTGTATCATCCACTTGCTCCTTCAGTGCCCTCGCTTACTGCATCTTAGCTAGTCGTTGGGTGAGGATGACTGTTTGTGCCGTTCCCCTGACACTGTCATATTGTTGCTGCAGTTCTTGCATCTTTGTTTCTAGGTGGTGTATGTTGGAGTCCTCCTACAAGGACATGAGGACATCAAATGCTTGGTCGAACATACCAGTGTAGTCCTACACCGCCCTTCCAATTTCTTCCAATCTTGTCTAAATCATGTTAACATGTTGTTCTTTGACTTCCAGAGGAGTGGAAGGCTCCACCTTCATCCACAACTCAACAATTTGGAGGTTCAACTCCAGCTACACTCATGTTGTTTCCTCACGTGCGTTTGAGAATCCACTTGCCAGACAGGGGATCTGCATCTTGGTTGGTAGGTCTGTGGCGATGGATAATTTTGGAACATGCCGGCATGCTTCATCCACTATTTGTGCAATTTGTTGATTCTGTGACACTAGCTTGTCATGTTGTAGGATGAGCTGTTTGATGTTGATCTTTTGCTCACTTAATACCTGGATCGCGTGGCCTTCCTGTCTACGTAGCTCTCTTGTTGTGTCGTCCTGCAACTAGTACAATGTGTCCCACGAAAGGGCAACCAAATTTAGGCCAAGTCTCTTGATCTAGCCTACCATGGCTCTGTCCTCCTTGCCCTCCATTATTATCTCTCCTTCTGGCAGCACTATGGTGTTGGCCATTTTTGTGTGCAGCAGCTGCTTTGTTGCTAATGTACCTACGGCATCGTAGGTGGCTATTGTTCCTTCCTGTGGGGCTCGTACCTAAATTTCCTGCAGATACACCCTTAGGGCCCCCAACACATTATGTTGCTCCATCTTAGCTTCCTGGAGCACTTCCCGAGTGACCTCGCGAATTGTGTCACCGATGTCATAGAGGTCACCCTCTATCAATGTAATTGGTTCAATGTCCAGTTTGGAAGTCTTGGCCTTCTTTCAAGGGCCTGATCTTACCATAACGCACGACTATTTAGCTATGTACATGTTGTGCTTGGGTCTACTCCTTCTATTGTGTCCTTTGCTCCTTGTCCTGTGGATGAGTTCGAGGCCTCTTCCCCCTGTGTCGTGGTGGCCCCTATTGCATGTTTTGTTGCTAATTTTTCAATGTCCTTTGCTTCCTCTGTGACTGCCTTTGCTACCTCATGGGCAGTGCTTACCTCTGCAACCAAGTGTTCGTTGTGCTTTTGTTGGTCCAACTGGTCGATACGAAACTTGGTGGCATCCTTCTGCTTTTGTGCCACTATTCTATCTTGCTCTAGCAGATTTGGGGCACACCACTCGGGAGGCCATGATTCAAGCACGAAGAAGATGGAATCATCAATTGTGATGAAAGGAAGCTTGGTTCAGTTTTGCACCAGATCCTTACATGCCTTGATATACACATTGTGCATATCCTCCTTGAAGTATGCAAAGCTCTGTAGATTATTGTACACTATGGGGGATAGGCACGACCTCTTATTAATCCACATCCAAAAGCTTGCCTCCATGAGAACCCAGAAGATCTTAGTTTTGTGGATCTGTGTGGTGTCCTTCGTAGCCCAGAGCGATGCATATTTTACAGCCTTTGACAAGTCTTGTTCAATATGAGGGAATTGACTATCCTTAGGCAGTTCCCCTATCACCAATAAAATGGACAAGGGAAACCACGCATAGTGGAAGGTCTTGCCCTACTCTTGAGCTTCCTTGCAGTTGGTTAGGGATTATTCGTAGAGGAATTCAGCCCAGTTGATTTGGACCCCCTCCACACATTGTTCTGCTAGCACAACGACCGGCACTGGTACCTCATCTCCGTGACATTTCTTATCACCTTCCTGGCCATCAGTTGGGTAGCTACACACACCCCTTTATCTTTAATGCTACTGATTGTGTCGCCTCTTTTCTTCTTTTCCAATTTGTACTTCTTCTTCATGGCCTTTGCATACACCAGATCTCCGTTTTTCTGGCTATCTCCATGGGGTCGTTTCCATTATAGGGAAGCCAGTAAATCCTGTGGATAAGCCCCACTATGATGGGAATAGGCTCCTCCAACCATAAGTACCCATTATGCACCAGGCAAAGCAGCTATCTGATGACAAAGATCATGATAGGTGCGTGGTGAAAGTGCATAATCCATAGTAGGTGGACTAGTCTGGCCTTCTCCACATCATGCAGCCATTTCTGCGGCTCTAGCACTGTAACCAACCCCTCCTTGGTATGTTTCATGAGGTTCTCAGTCTCTAAATGTGGGAACTTCTCACTGTCTACGAGGTCCCAATCTTCAAATTTCATTATGGGCATGTGGCCTAGGGCTGAGCCCTCAAACAGAATTTTGTCTGGGAGGAGTGGGGTTTGGGGTGCGCTCTTAGAGGCATCCAAATCCTTGGGTACCTTAGCTTTCCCATTTTGCGGAGGAAATACTTGGGAAGTTTTGCTGCAACACGCACTGGCTAGATGTTTTCTTCCATTTCTTCATCCACCTCTATCTCATTTATGAGAGCCCAGGTGCCCCCCTCCTCCTCATATATCTCAATGTTGATAGCAATGCCCTCTTCTTCCGTGGAAAGTTTACCAAACCGTGGATTTTGTTGGGACATGCAGACTGCTCCGCTGCCTATTTATCCTTCTTGGGCCTTAGCATCCGAGGTGATTTTGGAATTTCTAACGTATCCCCCACTTGCACCATAGGGCTCTTTGTGGCTTCCTCGATGTTACTCTCTACAAAACCCACACCTCTCCTGGTAGTTGTCATCTTGTTCGAACTTTCTATGGTTGTTCGCGAACTTGAGGGCTCAAATATTGCTTGCCACCCAACACTTTGTGCTCTTCGTAATAACTCAAATCTCAAACGAACAAGTGTTGTCTTGTGGCTAGCCTTGGTAGTTTTATAGTGTCTTTTGAATTTGAATTTGTCCATTCCCCCCACTTTTGAGTCATTAATGCATTCTTGGCAGTCGATCGTCCCAAATCTAGCTCTTAATTCATGTCTTAATTGCTCGCCACCCGCTCCCTTTTGCCTTAAATTGGATATCTCATCATGAACAATGATGCTAATGGTTACTTCCTAGTTTACCCATGGAATAGTGTAACCCCTCGTGCATGGGCACAAGCCTTGTACCATGCTAATTCTGCGTGCACCTCCTTCATCGCGTAATTCACAAACATACTCTATTAGAGTCCCACGCTCTCTTTCAACTGTGTGGAGAGCTGAGACTGTGCTCCCTACGGCTAGTTAGGTGGTCGCACCATCTGTGTGAGACTTCAATTCGGCTTTCTGTATAGTCCATGGACACTCCTCAATTTCCCTAGCGACAGCCGGCATCGCGTGTTCTACCTTATGTGTTGCTCTCCCCTTGTTACTGTGTTTGGTAAGGTGCAGTATCAGCCATGGTAGTAGGGTCATAAATTCCCAGCGACAATCTTCTAATGCAGTGGTATGACCATTCGTTTATTGCCTTGTCATCCTTGGTTTGTCAACGAGACATACTTGTGTGACCTCATTTTCCATTCTTTTGATCTCAGCATCCTTCACCATGTTTTTCTTCGTTAATCATACCCGATCTTCTTTGAGTCTGCGAAGTATAAGGTTCCATCATCGAATGGCTTCTTGAATCCTTATATGGTCTTCCTCGCATAGCTGTGTGATTCCTTCGTCCTGGTCTTCGCACACTATCATAAGTGTGGGAGCTATTATGTGTGGATTCCTTTTGGTGTTCCCTTCAACAATTTTGGTTTCTACTATGTTTCACACATTTGGAATCATCTCCCTACTCAGGGTTTTGCACATGGTCCTATAGGGCCATCAAACTGCTGACACACGTAGGTCGCAATCAGTTCATCTTGCTTGTTGAACCTTATTTAGTACTCCGCACACCCTATGGAATGCCTCATCATGGAGAATTGGTAACACGTGTTTCCATTCCTAATATTGTGGTTTGTTCTGATTCTCTAGGCTAGGGGTGGTGTGCGTTTGTGTGGATTGTATAGCATATGTCTGTACCCATCGGGAAAGGAGGGTGTGCAAGTTGTTCCGCCCCTATTGATTGGCTTTTGTTTGAAGCTAGGGTTTTCCAAAATGTAGGTGCAACATCCTTCTACATCTGCACCAGTATTCAAAATTTCCTTGATGCGTACCCCACCATTATGTAGGTGTTGTGCGTATTGCCCACTTCGGCACATCGAACCACTGCTATTCTAGTACTGCACTTTCGAATTTTCTTAGAAATTAATTCACCGCTAACAATCCATCATATGTTGGCAAATCTCTTGCCTTAGTTGTTACATAACACAATGACCTGATCATCATGTTGCAGTTCATTGTTGTTACTTCATGCAGCTAATTCTTCCATCGCTCTATCTCTTCATTTGATTCTAAAGTGCAAGAGATTTTGCGCTACCATGAAATCTTTCCATTTGCAGTCGATTCACCCAGTCCTCTCCTTGTGCAGTTATCTTGTAGAGACAGTCAAGATCATCATCACTATCATTTTTATGTAGCAGTTTGGTGTATTTCACTCCTTTGGCTGGATCTAGCAGTACTACTACGCATAATGACCTTTCCTCAAATATCGTTTTGCACTTCTTCAGATTTATGACCCCATTCATATCGGTAGCCCAGTCTATTCCTAGTTTCACAGGATAGGGATTACTGTCATCGACAATCTCTTTAACCTCAAAATCCACCTGCATGCTTGTGCCTTCCCTATTGACTGTCACCCCTTGCAATCTTCCCATGGGCAAAATATTTTGTTGGTTTTCCATTCATAACTGAATAGGGGACCATAGTAACGTGGATCTGCCCATGCATTCCCATGTTTTCTTTGGTAGTACATTCATGTCCAAACCTAGATCTAGGATTATCTGATCCATTTTGTACTCACTTATTTGCATAGTCAACCTCATCTTCCTTCCTATATGTAATGCATGCTTTCCAAGTTTTCAGACCATGCATAGTTCTCCTCACCCTGCGCACCTAGTGATAGGTTCCTGTAGCCCTTTGACTGCCTTGTTTTCACGTAGCAGTTTCATGCATGTCTCTAGAAAGGTAGTGATCATTGAAGGATCCATCCTTAGTTCTATTTGACCCTTACAACCTGAAGTGGAGGCCTCCGTGAAGCTCTTCTTAGCTTCCATAAATGTCTCCTTCGCGTGTTCTAATTCAAACTCAGGTTCCTTTGTAGGAGCCTTGTGAAACCACATGCTATCTTTTGGCTACTTCCCTTTATCATATCCCATGGCCATACCACTCCTGAGCATCATGTTTACATTTGGGTCTTCTTCGCATAATTCAGACCTCATCATTTGTAAATTCTAGGTCGAAGGGGGCTGGAGTACCCCCTTTTTGCACATCTTCGCTATCAGTGAAGGGAAATATTATGCCTTATGATCAAACTGACTACAGTACCCACATGATATCCTAGTCAGGTTCGTACAATCATGAGAATAATGCCCTGGCCCTCTGCAATTGTAACAAATTATCTGTCTGCGACCCCTTCCTGGTCCCATTCCACCTCGACCCCGACCGCACCCTTGAAATCTAGCTTGCGCCATCCCTACATTTTGGTCGAGGGCTCGCATTTCAATCTATACCCTATAGGCGAGAGTCTGGTCCATGATTAGTTCATAGCTTCAGCAGGTGCATTCATCATAGCTTACTGACCTACAAAAATTACAAAACAATTGGTAGGACGTCTGCGTATATTTCTGCAACAGATGACAATTATCTGCGATATGTTTTCTTCCTATCTGGCAGATTGCGCACCATAATGTAGATGTCATGCTCGGCCCACCTGTGCCTTTGGTATTAATGGCATTGGCCCTCCCCCTACCAAGTAGTTTACCGACACTGGACAATGGTCCCTATCATGCCCCTGGCCTTTGCATTTTATGAACCATACTTCCTCGTGCACCTCTGGCCAAGTTGTCCTATCCTATTTCAAACTTTGCATATCTAGACACAGATTCTACAATTGCATGTGGATTTGTTGGACTCCCAACCCAAGGTCCTATATAGGGGTCCCATGCAAACTTATTTCCATCTCCAACACTTTGGCTTGGGAGGAAAGATTTTGCTGTGATAGCGCCATCCTTAAGTGTGGCGTAAGTGAGGCCACAAACCATGCATGATGTTGTGCATCTATTAATGTCATATTGGCTTCGCGGATTATACTCTTCAACCTTTGGTCTAGATCCCAAGGGGTCTCGCCAGGGAGCATCGCGATCTCCTTAAACCTAATGATTGATTGTGTCTCTGACTTTGGCTTGCTAAATTCCCTATTCAGCATGCTCACCAGTGTAGCCTTTTTAATATTATCGTCCATGACACCATGTGCTTCCCATACTGCTCTTACCATGAACCAAAATTGGTTTGGATCTTCATTTCCTATTCCTCTGAACACTGGCAGTTTGATCACACTTGCCATACTGAGCTGCAATAGTGGCGAAGGTGGAGTGGGTGGAGATGGAGGTGAGGAGGGTGAAATGGGTGCTGGTGTGGGTGGGGGTGGTAAATGTGGAATTCTCTGTCTTATCAAATTGACTGTGATTCTCAGAGAGACTTTTGCGAGCTCCTCCTCACTTTCCCACAAGGGTGAAATTAAGGGACTGTTTTCCAACTTCTCACTACTTCCACTTCTGTAGATCTTTCAACTTCACAGAGTCCCAAACATTAATTTATTCGCATAACCTACTTTTCACAAAATAGCATCTTAATCCAAGTGTTCAAAGATTTAATATACTTACCTCGCAGTCCCTTGAAAAAACTTCGCTCTGCCTCACTGTAGCTGACGGTCGTGTCTACCGTGAACTCATTAATATATCCTCCTATTATTCGGTTGAGCCAGTGGTCCACAACTCGTGCTATCTTATCTTCTCAGGCTTCTAGTCTGTGCACTAGTTCTAGAGTCCACACTATTGGTTTATGGAGCCTACACCTTCCTTGGTTGTCTGCTAACTTCACGATCCATTCATACAACTCAGACAGAAAGAATGTAAAGAAAATTTTGTGGATTTCAGTGTACAAGTACTGATCCCACCACTGTTCCTTAGATACTCACGGATTTTTGTTTTCTTGTGCATCTAAATCATGAATCTTCTTGTCCAACCACTCTTCAATTTCTTTCTTTGTAGTATTAAATGTATAGATCAACACCACTTCTTAAGACAAAAGTCATGGAAGAAGAATATAGACTAGATCAGGCAATTACAAATCAAAATAATGCTTTATCAACAAAGAAATGTAATATGAACAGTTTTCTCCTAACTAATAAAATCATCAAACATGTGACATTTTTTTTTCTTAAGCAAGAGTAGTGCCTTCTATTTCATTAAAACAACTATAATTTACAAGATTTACACCAAGCCACCAAACTGATTGGTAATGGGCTTGCAAGGATTGGAGTCGATAGAAACTAAGATTTAATACCCCCAAAAAATACCTTCCCCTGCATTTGGGAAGACACAAAAATAAACCACGGGACCCACAGGTTCCGCGGACCCTACCCTCATAATCCACATCATGAACAACCTAATCCTACCTTGACTTCTCCACCATATAAACTACTCAAGAGATCAAACCCCTGAGAAACAATTCACATAAGGAAGAAACTCGAAGGATAACCCCTAGACCTCACCAAACCTTTCGATTAATTTCAACCGTTGATCTGCTTAATCCCATCAGACGGCTGCACTGTATCATTGCATGGCCAAAGTGATCACTCTTTAGCGTGCAATGAGGGTGGTTTTCAAGCCCTGTCCTCATCCACGCATCAAGATTTGTATGGAATGGTTTCCCAAAATTCAAAATTTCCTTTCGTATGTAAGCGGTGTGATCGCACCTAAACCACTTTGGAAGCGGTTTTGTTTCTCGGCACTGAAACTTGTGAAAAGTTTCCCGCCATATTTTTTTCCTTTTGACCTCCCTACTGAAAGAGATAACCTTTCGCCTAACTATAGGGCTATGCAGGGAAGATATTTTCACAGTAGCTGAGGCCGACCCTGGCCAATCTTCCTCCATAGGCTTGTCAGACCCAGAAAGAGAAACGTTCCAAAAACCGATCATTGCGAATTAGCTTCTTGAGTTTTGTTCTTATACACCTCTTTGTCCTCTTTCTCCTAGTTATGGCAGAGCTCTTTTAGGTTTCTCAGCAGCATTGCAAGCTAATCCATCCAAACTCTACTATCCTTACACTTGACACCTTGGTTGGCCAGAATATCAGCTAACTTGTTGGCATTTTGACGCACATGGATGAATCTAAGAGTGCGCAGTCCCTGAAGATGTCCTTGAATTTTCTGGAGAACATGTATTAGCCTCCAATGTTTTGAAACTTTCTCCGGCCCTGTTCCATTACTAATTCTTTTGGCTGCATTGATGACTAACATTGAATCAACTTCTATTATTACATTTTGGTGATTTTTCTGTTTCAGAAATTCCAAGCCTTGTTCCAATGCCATTAATTCTGCCATGTTGTTGGTGGCTTTCCCTAGATGACCATAGAAGAGGGAGATAATGCTTCCATTTTCATCCCTAAGAACCCCTCCAAAGCCTGCTATGCCCGGGTTGCCCTCTGAAGCCCCATCGATATTATACTTTAAAAAGCCTTTCAGAGGAGGATTCCAGAACTCCTTACCTGGTTCCCTCATGTTTATTTTCCTGTATATAACTTGCGGACTTAGCTCCTGCATGCCTAAATACCTAATAATCAAAAACTATGCTTCTGAGGGAGGATTTTTAGGGAGATCCCTAACCGTAGTGCTGACTGTCTCCTTACACTATTTTGAGATTTGCTCCAACACTCGAAGAGAGGACCTCTTCTCTTCTTTGAATATTCTTTTGTTTCACTCTTTCCGCACAGTCCATAAGATGAAACTTCGTAATAGAGCCTAGGCAAGGTTAAGAACTTCATAATCTAAGAAATTATTCCTCCAATTGGCCAAGGTATTTTTGATGCTATCTTTGTCTCTATCCGATTTTCTGAAGATGGTGGCAAAGAAATCCCATAACGTGGAGGTGAAAATGCAGCTATTGAGAAGATGTTCAAAGATCTCCTCTTGGACTTCGTAGAGCTAGCATCTGGAGGGTCGCAGAATACCTCTCTTCCTGATATTATCCCAGGTTAATATTTTCCTATGGCGAACCAGGCACATAAAGATTTTGATCTTCATCCAGCCCTTGTGCCTCCATAGCTTCTGTCAAGTTCTGTCCATAGCTTGGGATTCCATCCCAAAGAGAATCCCTTTCGCTTCCTTAATGTTAAAGTTTCCTTCGTTGTTATTGCCCCATCTTAGTTGGTCCTGCCCTTCAGTAACTAGTATCATCCTCTGATCCAACAACCTCTTAAGGGTCTTTGCTTTACTATTCAGGGTCCTATTATCTCTAACCTTTATCTCCTTCCATGTTCACCATTTTTCTGTGCTGTGAGAATGCTCCCAAAAGTCCTTAACTTTCCATAATCTTTGGTTGTCTATCTCCTGTTTGAGGCCCATAAAATCTTCTATCAAAAGAGTTGGTTCTGGTTGCCATTTGTCCTCCCAGAATAGTACCATATCTCCATCTCTGATTTCCTACAAACAGTTTTTTTGGACAACCTCTCTATTCTCCCAGGCCTTATTCCATATGGGAGAGCCCTTTATATTTCTGGACATTCTTACGATATCATGAGAAATCCAGGCACTAGCATATTTTTCCTTCTAGATGCTTGCCCATTGAGCCTTAGGATCCTTAACCCACCTCCACCAAAGTTTGGCCCCTAGAACCTTACTTAGAATCTCTATATCATCCAATCCAAGGCCGCCTTGGTTCTTGGGTTTACAAATCTTATCCCAGAGACTAAAGCCCATTTTTTCCTTGTTTCATCTTTGCCCCAGAGAAAATCTCTTTGGATGTTTCTAAATTGCTGTAAAACTCCTTTTGGAGTTGGGAGAGTTGATAACATGAAGACAGGGATAGCTTGTAGCACTACCTTTGTCAGAATCAGTCTTCCCTCTATATTTAGAGACACATTTGCCAATTTCATGACCTTGTCTTGCATCTTGATGATTAATGGTTCCAATATGATTTTGAGCATAGGCTTAGCTGTTAGAGGAACTCCCAAATACTTAGAGGGGAGAGAGTCTGTTTGAAATCCAAGGATTCTAGAGACATTTCTCTGGATGGTTATATGTGTATTAAAGAAAAATATTTTTAATTTGGAAAGATTAACTTCCATACCTGAAGTCGAAGCAAAGTCTTTTAAAATTTGTTTGTAAGCTAGCGCTTCCTTGACCGTGGGAATCCCTTGTAACATGGTATCATCTACAAACTGTTGATGAGTCAGTGCTTGTCCATTCTCCGAAATTTGTAGTCCTTGAATTTTTCCAGTAGATCTAGCATGTTTGATGGACCACCCTAGCCCTTCCATCATGAGGATTAAGAGAAAAGGTAAGAGCGGATCTCCCTGTCTGAGACCTCGAGTAGGTAGAAAAAGTTTAGAGGGATAGCCATTAATTAAAATTGAAAAGCTGGAGGAAGTCCCGAGGGCCATGACCCATCTGATCCAATTATGGTCAAAACCAAACGCAAGAAGTACTTTCTTGATATATGTCCCACTTACTTTATCATAAGCTTTGGCAATGTCTAATTACATTATCATGCCCAATTTCCTTTCACTGGTTAACGAGTGTACCACCTCGTGTGCTTGTATGATGTTGTCTAGAATTTGTCTACCCTCCACATAACCTGATTGTTCCCTCGAAACCAGTGAAGGCATTAAAGGTTTGAGTTTTTTGGCCATAACTTTGGAAATTATCTTATAAACAACGTTGCATAAACCTATGGGTCTATACCTCTCTGGAGTTTGGGCATTACCTTGCTTTGGAATAATGGAGATAAAGGAGGTATTGAGAGCTCTCAAAATGGTTTTGTTCAGCCTGGAGTCTTCCATAACCCTTATAATATCCTCTTTGACAATATTCCAACAAGCTTTGAAGAAATCCACATTGAAACCATCCGAACCTGGAGCCTTACCATTTTTCATTTCCTTGAGGACCTCACTGACCTCCTTTTCGGTAATCGGACTGTTGAGATTACAGTTATCCTCTCTGGATACCAACTTGGGGATATGCTTTATGAGGTCCTTGATGAAAGGATCCCTATATAAAGTGTTTTCCTGAGCAATACCTTGGACATGCTTAACTAACCCTACTTCTATCTTCTTATGAGATTGATGTATCTGCCCTTCCTCATCCTTGATCAAAGAAATTCTGTTGTAAGTCCTGTTTTCTATAGTGGATTTATGGAAAAATTTAGTATTTATGTCTCCTTCTTTTAGCCATTGAACTCTTGATTTTTGTTTCCAAAAAATTTCCTCTTGATGGCACAACTTTTCCCACTCCCAGTGATGTTTCTCTACTTGGTCATTTTTGTCCTTGTCAAAACCTTCCTTGATCAAAGCTTGGTTGAGCTCCATTATTTTATTTTCCACCACTTTCTTTCCTACAAAAATATTACCAAAATCATTCTCATTCCAAGCTTTAAGCTTCAGTTTGATGTACTTTAATCGTTTGTGAAGCAGGAACATTGTTGATCCTTGGGTTTGAAGATCCTCAACCCACAATTCCTCAATGTTACTGATGAATTATGGGTGAGAAAGCCACATATTCTCAAATCTTAAACATTTATTCCTTGGGGTGCCTATGCCCTTGATTTCCATTTGAACCGGCCAGCGATTTGAACCTCCGAAGGGAAGAATTCCAGCTATTATTTCCTTATCCATAAGCATGAGATCCTCAGAGATCATGAATCTATCTAACTTGGAGGCTACCTGTGAGTCACCTCCTCTTTTACTGTTCCAAGTGCAGGGTCCATTGTTTGTCTCAATATCAACAAGGTTCATGCTTTTTGAAAAGATTTGGAAGGCTAAGGAATCTTTATTTAGAGTTCTTATGCCTCCTTTTTTCTTCGATAGAGATCTAATCATATTGAAGTCTCCTCCTAGGACCCAAGCTAGTCCTACATGTCTGACTTGTAGATCCTCCAGGGAGTCTATGAACTTGATTTTGTCATCTAACCTTTGAGGGCCATAAACATTTGTGACTAGGTAAGTGTCCCTGTCTCCTACTAGTTGTATAAAAACTGATAAATAATTCCTTGATGCCTCCGCATCAATTATACCAATTTTTTGGGGATTCCAGAGTGTAAGGATGCCCCCTGCTGTATTTTCTGCTTTAACTTCTAGAAACTCAAATCCACTGAGCCATTTACGATGGATTTGCCTTAGTTTCTGAATGGAGCATTTTGTCTCTTAGACAAAAATTATATCCAGAGTTGCCTATTTCATTCTATTATTCGTCATTCTCTGTTTTCTCTTTCTACCCAGACCTCTAATGTTCCAAGTTGTGAAATTAATAATTAAAGATTGGTAAAGGAGTAACTGGTTAGGTCTTTCATCTTACTTGAATTCACTATAAGCTTTCCACATTCCATTAGTACCTCGTTTTTTTTTTCCAACCTCTTCTTTTCCCTGGATTTCTTGATGCTAACCCCGTAGTCATTTTCATTGCTTTCATCTCATCATTGTTTTATCTTTCATTTTTATTTACTCCCTCTAAACCCTTTGCCTAGGTTTTCCATAAGAATAGTTGTTGTATCCGATTAAGCTCTTCCAGTGGTAGTGATTCTACCCCACTAGCTGTTCCCCGAGCTAAGAATCCTTCTAGATCTAGGTTTTCTCTATCCAGAATCTCCTGAAGCTCATTCTCCTCCATATCCATATCACTCTGGGTCATATCTTGATCCATTTCCAGCTCTGATTCATTCAACATAATCCCTTTCTATTTTTCATTTTCTTGTGCCTGATCTCTTTCTTTATCCTTTTCCTTCTTCTTGTAATCTTCATTCATAGCTTGATCTTCTACTATTATTTCTTCCTCCTTTTCAATAACATGGAAATAGTTTTGGCTACCCTTTTTACCTTCAGCATGATATTGCTTTGTCCCTTTCTTTCCACTTTTTCCTTTATGAACTACTTTGTGAAAGCTTTATGTGTCTTTCATTGCATTCATTTTGCTTTTGTTCTTTGCTAGACTGAGGGGGTACTCCCTTAGAAGGTGTCCATGTTCATGGCATCTATGACATCTAAATGGAATATGTTCATAGTCTATTGTTTGCACCCATTCCTCATCAAAAACCTCCAAGATGACTTCATCTGGGAGAGCTCTGGATAGATCCATTTCCACACAAATCCTAGCAAAAGAAGTGTATTTTCCCCTCCTTGTGGCTTTAGAGGTTTTGATAAATCATCCTAATTTATTGTGTATGGCCGCAAGGGATTCAATTTTCCAATAGTCAGGAGGTAGAGAATAGATTCTTACCCAAACTGGAACCAAAGTAAAAGTTTCCCGCTCTGGTACGAATTTCATCGTCCATGGTCTCATATAGAGCCCTACTAGTGCATAGAATTAGGGCTCACCTTCAAACATGTTGTCCTTATCTTCAATGTTAGTGAACACCACAGTAAAAAAACCTTTGGACCCCAGATGTAGATCAATGCTACCTTTGGGCTTCCAGTGGTATCTTATCCATGTTTATAAATCTTTTTTAGTGGGCCATAGCCCCATGAATTTTCATATTATTGTGTAAGTCTGCATGTGCTCTCTATGCTCCTACAGTGCTGGATTATTTAAAACTACTCTAGGAGTAATTTCAACTCTGAGTTTGCACTCACTCTTCTGATTTTGGTCTTTTGTTTCCTGTATTTTGTCATTTTATTCCTATTATTTTGTGCCATCCTTCTCCTTCACTTTGGTTTTTTCTGATTCCTTCTCCCTGTTATTTCTACCTTCCTCCACATCACTGTTTCCTTTCTCCAGAGGCCTCTTACTCTTGTTGGCCACTACTTCATTGTAGGAGGGAGTGGAGCTCCCTCCTCTGCACCGATCCATGGTGAGAAACCCGCTGCAGAAGTCGTTAACCCTAGTCACCTCTACCTCTGCTCTCAATCCAAACCTTCACCACATTTTCCATAATCAAAAGGTGAGCGGGCTTGGCCCAGGCAAGTATCCCCGCGACTAGTCAACGCCCTCGCTCAGGTTTGAGCACAAGACCTCACCGTCTTTACGAGTCCAACTTTACCAACCAACTGCCTCCGCCGACCTTATCAAACATGTGAAATTTATTCTCAAGATCTAAAAAATAAATAATAGGAGAATTAGGAAGATATTAAACATGACCATGGAACATAAAAATGAGAGAGATAGATTGAATACAATCAAACTAATATACTTGTATTTAATAGTATTCCAAAGTCACAATTGAGGAAACATTTTCTTGTCCAAAATTCCATCCATTTTCATAAAAATCAAGGTTATATACATAGGCCCTTAGCTTTCCAACATCAAAATAATACCAAAAATTTCCTTTAACAGGTAGTTTCAAAAATAAAATAAAATAGTTTCTTTCTACACCTCTCAGCCAAATGACAAAGCTAAAATGGAACAAGTAGCAAACAAAGTTTCCACATGTAGCTAAGAATAGGGACATGGTGGTTGAGAGTATCCCTAGTCATGAAGTTCAAGACGATTATCTTGCATAAATGGAAGATCTATCATAGAGACAAACTAAATTTAAACAATCTCATAATAATACTAAGGTGAGGTTGCTACAAAATTTCTAATTTAGTAGGAGAATTTTATTTAAAATAGAAAAAAAATAAAACAAAGGCATAAATGAAACACTTTGAACATATAGATAAAATAAAATTCACTATTTATTTGCATTTTATCCCTCTAATTTTGAGGAAATAGTCATTCTGAGATTCAAAGACTTAATCAAGATTTGGGTGTCCTTTCACTAGGGTTCACCCTTGACACTTGATCACTTTTTTCCTCTAGATTTGTCCTTCACTTGGAACAAGCCTCTCAGTTGATTATTTTTATAAATTTATTCTTTGATTTGATATTGCAAATGAGGAATAGTAACCATGTGTTGTTGTTTCCAATACATATTAGAAATAAGTACATAAAAAATGAAAAGTTCTTGGGGAAGAATCATCAAAATGAAAAGTTCCCTGAGATTGGGGCTTATTCTTTTTTGGTAATGGGAACATCCATGGGGAGACTTTTGTGCCTAGTTATTCTGGCTTGGGAAACTCTCATTTCAACTTTCTTTCATTTGACCATGGCCTATTTAGTTTCCTTTATTTCACCAATTTATTGTTGTTTTGCAGACTAGGTAGACTTTGGCTCAGGCCAAGGAGACCCTATGGAAGGTTTCAAATCATGTTTTTTTTCCACACTTCTAGTAAAATGAATGGATCTTAATATTTTCTAGACTTTAACCTCACTATCATTGGAAAGAGGGAACCCTAGTGCTTAGAAAAATCCCTCACACCCTTGTTAGAATTTATCAGTGCGTGATGGAGTAGAATCGATAGGAGAGGATTCAAGGGCCATTGTAGTAAAATACTCAGCAGGGCTAAATGATATAGGCTTATCATAATAATTAGGAGTTATAAAGGAATCCTATTTATCACCCAATTGATCCAAATGATGTTTAACTAGTATTCAGATCATGCTATGTTAGAAAAAGGACTTTTTAGGATTCTTGTGATTAGATCGATAGGCCTAAGTTATTTTCATCAAACTCTTCAACAAAAAATAGGGGAAGTTTAGCTTTCAGCTTAGGAAAACCATCAAAATTATAATATCATACCTAAACACCAACTGATACCACCCTTCACATGATATATACCAACAAATTAAGTGCACAAAATCATGCCATTTGGGTTTTAGAGATGAGGCCAACATAAATTTGACATGGTATTCACAGTTCTTGCTAGTGTGGAGCTTCCTCCATGGAACGTTTATTACTGCAAAATTCTTAGGATAACATCCACATTCAAGATGAAGGTGTGTGGTTGTTACTACAAATTTGAGGTTGATTTTTATTTCCAGGTTCCCCACATGGGATTTCTTCCAATTAAAAGAGGTAAGAAAGGATTTAATGACTTTCTTACTATGTCCCTGAAACAACTGTCAAATTTCCACTAGCCAACTTAGGGGAACATGGCTTGTTAGGGTCTAACACTAACCCCTTTATTTATGTAATAGGGTCGATTCATAGTTATAGTTAAGTAAAGAGTCAATAAATCCTATATTAATAATTGTAAGTGGTTGACCCACATTTAAAGAAGGGACCACAATTAGTTGAAAATGGGCCATGGTATTAGATAGATGGTATTAATAAGAACCATGGTATTGACCCATGGTATTGCATGTATGAATCCTATATAAAGGATAGAGACTCCCCTTGAGGAGCATCATGTCTTATTTTGTAATTGATCCCAACTCTATTAGAGGTTGCCCCCTCGAAGAGGCAAGTGAACATTGCTTTCCTTTCTGAATAATAAAATACGTTGTGTTATTTCTATTGTTCTGTGTTCTGGGTATATTTCTTTGTATATTTGGTATTCTAGTATCTTCTCGCAGGTCAAGAGCATAACAAGTGGTATCAGAGAACTTTCCAGGGCTTGTGGGATCTCCATTTTTAGCAAAAAAATTGGCTAGAGACCTGTTTTGATGTCTTTAAACCATAGGATCTATCATTGAGCACATAAACCTGTGGATTGGGAAGCCATGCACACAGGAAATACAATAGGTGGTCACACTTGTTGGACTCCCTTGTAACCCCTGTGGGTACCCATTCGAGTAGTAGCACATTAGACAAAACTGTGCATGGACTGTCTTCCAAGTATCCTCTAGGTATATCGGAAGCCCCCTAGGCTCTCTTGAAACCTCGACATAGATAAACTATCGGTCTTCATGCTGCTACAGTACACTGAGAACAACACTCAGAGAGATTATTTGTGCGTACGATAGGGTAGTCAGGTTGTATGGCTAAGGGTATGGTTGATCCTCCTTGGTTAGTGCCCTGAAGGATTGGGCTGAGTACTACTATCAAACCCTTATGTATATTGCAATCTATAGCACCTGACACTCCCTGAGACCATACTTCCCTTGTCTCTCTCTAGATCACGCATCATCTTTTCCAGATCAGATCTAGCAGGTGGGGTTCTGTCGTGGCTGTAGCAATCAGTTTTTCCATTCAGATCTCTCAGATCCACCATTCAAATCTATCAGATCCGCAAGTCAGATCTTTCAAATCCGCCATTTGGATCTAGCCATTTAGGTTTTGTAGCAGTTGCCACAATTAGATCTACCATTCAGATCTAGCAGCAGGGGTTCGATCACTGTCACATTTCGTTCAGCCAAAAGAATGAAATTGAAAAAATAATCAAGGAACCCCTGCAAGAAAGCATCATTCGTCCTAGCATTAGTCCTTATTCATCACCTGCGGTCATGGTGCTCAAGAAACATGGGGAATGGCATATGTGTCTAGACATCAGAGCCCTCAACAAGCGAATGGTCAGAGATAAATTTCCCATCCCAGTTGTCGATGATTTGCTGGATGCACTAAATGGGGCTCAATTTTATACTAAGCTTGACCTTTGCTTGGGCTATAACCAAATTCACATGAAAGAAGTAGACATTCCAAAGACTACTTTCTGAACTCATGAAGGCCATTATGAATTCATGGTCATGCAATTTGGCCTTTGTAATGCCCCATCCACTTTTCAGAATCTCATGAACCACCTGCTCAAACCATATCTCAGAAAATTTGTCCTTATTTTCTTTGATGATATCCTCATCTGTAGCTGCACCTAGGCCACACATCTTCAGTGTGTAGATCTGATCTTGCAACTACTCCGGAAGCATAAATTATTTTTCAATATGTCCAAGTTCTCTTTTGGCATGGACGAAGTTGAGTATTTGGGGCACATTGTGGGGGGTGAAGGTGTTAGGGTGGACCCAAAAAAGATCAAGGTAATGCAGGATTGGCCTTAACCAAAGACCTTGAAGAGCTTGAGAGGATTTTTGGGTCTCACGGGCTCCTATTGCAAATTTGTTCACAATTATGGTCGCATTGCTAGACCCCTCACTCACCTTCTTAAGAAAAAAATATTTCTCTAGAATTATGAAATGCAATAGGCATTTGTAGCTCTCAAACATGCCATGTATTCCACTCCCGTATTAGCACTACCTGAATTCACCAAATCTTTTTTGATTCAATGTGATGCTTCAGGTACGGGTATTGGGGTGGTCTTAATATAGGAAGGTTGACCCTTGGCCTTCACTAGCCAACAACTAAGTGGGACAAATCTAGGAAAATCTACCTATGAGAAGGAGATGATGGCCATATTACATGCAGTATAACCATACTTATTGGGGCAGCATTTCCAAATCCACAAAGACCATCAAAGCCTTAAATATTTTTTGGAGAAACGCCTCTCCTTACCACAACAAAATAAATGGCTCACCAAAATGTTGGGATATGATTATGAGATAATTTACAAGAAAGGGTGTGAAAATGTCATAGCAGATGCTTTATCATGCCAATTTTAGGAGGAAATCATCATACTCGCAATCTCCCTTCCGCTTCCATAATGGATTGAAGAGGCTTGCAAGGAATGGTTTTCACATCCTTTACTCTCCCTCATTAATAAATTGTAGGCGGATCCAAATTCCACACCGGGCTGCTCTTGGCAGGATGAGGTTCTTCGCTACAATGACAGAGTCATGGTATCACCAACATCCACCTTCAAAAGTCACATTTTGGCGGAGTTGCACTCATCTCCCACTGCAGGCCATTTAGGCTTTCAGAAGACTTATGCTCGAACTCGACATTCATTCTTTTGGACATGCATGAAAAAGGACATTCTTACTTTTGTAGGTGAGTGTGACATATATCAGTGCCACAGAGGAGAAATAGTCAAATCCCCAAGCACATTACAGCGATTGTCCATCTTGGCCTCAATCTGGATGGAGGTTTCTATGGACTTCATTACGGGTCTTCCGAAGTCAAGAAACAAGTCACACATCATGGCGGTTGTGGAGAAACTTTCTAATTATGCTCATTTTTGTGTCATACCCCACCCTTTTACACCAACTTTGGTGGCTCAATCTTTCATGGACCAGATCTTCAAATTGCATGGTATGCCCACTTCCATTGTGTCTAATCGTGCCCCGATATTCACTAGTAACTTTTGGCAAGAACTATTCAGGCTACAAGGTACCCAACTACAACTCAATACTTCTTATCATCCCCAAATTGATGGTCAAAATGAATCAGTCAACAAATGTCTCTAGAACTACCGTAGGTGTTTCACTTCAGAAAAGAAACATCAATGGGTATAGTGGTTACCTCTAGTCGAATGGTGGTATAACAATAACTATCATGCCATCACCAAAATGAATCCATATGAAGTAGTTTATGGTCAACTCTCTCCTTCACCTACTTCTTATATCGAGGTATGCTCGAAGGTACAAGTAGTGGCTCAACTCCTACAGAACCGCACAACCATTCTCGCCTACCTCAGAGAGAATCTCCATCAAGCTCAAAACTGCATGAAGCAGCAGGTAGATCAACATCGTTCAGAACGTAAATTTCAAGAAGGGGATCAGGTATTTTTTAGGCTGCAACAATATAAGCAAACATCACTCAAAGATAAGGGTTCTTAGAAATTACCTCCAAAATTCTACGGACCATATCAAGTAATTCAACACATCGGAGAAGTAGCCTACAAGCTAGCTTTTCCACCCATGAAAAAAATCCATCTAGTCTTCCATGTCTCATGCCTCAAGAAAGTGATTGGGAACCATTGCCAAATTCAAACCAGTCTACTGGAATTAGATGAAGAGGTTCAATCTAGCTCCAATTTGAATAGGTTCTTGACACGCAAGAACAACACCTGCACGACCGCACGCTCAAGGAAGTCCTCATCAAATGGAAAGACACCTCTCCAGAGGATGCAACCTGGAAACCAACCACTGTCCTTCAGCAGTTTCTGCAGCTTCAGCCTTGAGGACAAGGCTATTTTTATGGGGGAGGGCATGTTAGGGTCCAACC
This sequence comes from Pinus taeda, assembly GCA_000404065.3. NCBI lineage: Eukaryota > Viridiplantae > Streptophyta > Pinopsida > Pinales > Pinaceae > Pinus > Pinus taeda. The sequence continues at coordinate 46,901 of APFE030818781.1, read as the reverse complement.
CTAACCCCCTTATTTATGTAATAAGGTCAAGTCATAATTATAGTTAAGTAAAGAGTCAATAAACCCATATTAATAATTGTAAGTGGTTGACCCATATTTAAAGAAGGAACCACAGTTAGTTGGAAATGGGCCATGGTATTAGATAGATGGTATTAATAAGAACCATGGTATTGACCCATGGTATTGCATGTATGAATCCTATCTAAAGGATAGAGACTTCCCTCGATGAGCATTGTGTCTTATTTTGTAATTGAGCCCAACCCTATTGGAGGTTTCCCCCTTGAAGAGGCAAGTGAACATTACTTTTCTTTCTGAATAATAAAAAACATGCTATTATTTCTTATTGTTCTGTGTTCTGGGTATATTTCTTCACATATTTGGTATTCTGGTATCTTCTCGTAGGTCAAGAGCATAACAGGTCTACACATTCATCATTGGCCTCACTTGTTTGTCCTTTGATGAGTTTGTTTCGTACTATAGGTGGAATTTTGTGGAGAAAGGGATAATGGCCAAAGTGAAAAATGGTTCAACAAAATGCAATAGACTATTCAAGCCTAATTTTTAGAGCCCTTGAGACATGAGGAGAAGGAAAAAATAGCATTTCTTTGAGAAGCCCCTTGAAAATCTCAGTAACTAGCTTGATAACTACCAAGTACAGGCTCTAGTTGGAGTCATAATGACTCAAGATATGGGAAATTAATGATCATTATAAACTAATAGTATGTATGAAAATTGGTATCATAATAAATTAACAGAGAAGACTAGGTAATTAGATCAATAGATGAGTAGTCCATATAACTTGATCGAAATGACACATAACTCAAAACCCCATCATTTATCATTAGTGTGATTATAATTTTTTAAGTGAAAGAGATCAACAAAAATTCGTAACGTTTTACCATTTAATTTAGGATCAATGAATATCTATATTGATATATATCCACAGTGGTCATAATCAAATCCAAATGTTTTCAAAACATGTAGTGCCACAAGTATATACCTTTGGTTACCACCATTGATTCAAGCATCAAAACATTTCACCTCACACATTAATAAATTGCAACAAAGGGTTATCATAAAAATCATCATGATAGTTTGTGAAAATCACCCTATTAGAATTATCAACTTAACAAGGGTTTCTACATGGGGTTGTAGAAGTGCATGGGAATTGGTCTCAAGGTACAATATCCATTGTTCCTCTACACTAAGAAAACTTCTTATTTCTCACAAACTTTGTCAATGCTTCTATAACATTCTTCAAAGTGTACACCTTTACAAACACAACCTTTTTTTTGAACCATATCTCTCACAAACTGATATTGAACATCAATTTTATTTGTTTTTGAATAATAAGCCATGTTCTTTGCTAATAAAATTGCACTTTGATTTTCATAGTCTATCCTTATAGCTTGTTGTACCAATGACATACTTGAACACTATATTTGCAACCAATCAACTTCCTTTCTTACATGAGTGGATTCCATGTATTTAACCTCTATAGTTGAAAGTGACACTACAAATTCTCTTACTCATCCATTTGAATGCTCCTCCAAATACCTTAAACATGTACCGCTTATAGATCTTCTTTGATCTAGATCTCTAACATGTATGCATCAAAAAAGTCATATATGCATAACACTTTTTCTAATCATGGTCTTCCTTTGGAGTACAAACCATAATCAATAGTGTCACTTAATCCATTGTTGTCCAAAACTTTATCTCTAGTTTGACATAAACCTAGTCAATACTTTCATTGTTTTTGCAATGTGGGGTATAGTACAAACCATTGCATACATAAGACTACAGATTCACTTGAATATGGGACATGGGGAATTTCCTCTTATTCTTCCCATGTCTTGGGACACTATTCAACATATAACTTTGCACCTATGGGAATATGAACCTTCATCGATTTGTTATACTGCATATTAAACCTTATCAATATTATCTTAACACACTTCCTCGAGTTTAAATAGAGGTCTCTCTTTTCTTGATATAGCTTAATTTCCATGCCCAAAATATAGTTTGGAACAAAAATATCCTTCATGTTTAATTTAGAGGACAATTGTGTCTTTAAATCCTGGATAATTTTTTTATAATTTCCAATCAAAAACATATCATCCACATACAAGACCAATAAATAACGCAATCAATGATAATTTAAAATATGCATAGTGATCTAGTTTTCTCCTTATGGAACTAATTCCCAATACATTTGTATCAAATTTTTCGCACCACATCCTTAGCGACTACTTTAACCCATACATAGAATTTTTTAACCTGCATACTAGTTCTTTCTTACTCTTCACAAAATATCCTTTTGGTTTCTTCATGTAACATTCTTCTTCTAGATACCCATGAAGAAATGTTGATTTCACATCCATATGGTCTATCTCAAAATCAAAATAAGAAACAACAAATAAATGTAATCTAATAGAAGCTAAATTGGAAACAAGAGAAAAAAGAAATATCGACAAAGTCAATGCCCAACACTAGGGAATAACATTTTACTACCAACTGAGATTATTTGTCCACCTTGCCTTCTACATTAATCTTCTTCCTAAACATGATTTGTTTATAACGAGCTTCCTTCCTACTGATAAGTCCACCAGATCCCAATGCTCATCTTTGTATAAGGCTTCCATTTCTTCAACCATGGCCTTTTTCAAAAAATTTCCATCCTTTGTATCCGCTATCTCCTTGATAGTTCTAGGATTATCATCAATAATAGATAAAGAAAAATTTGAATAAAAAGTAGAATAGCTATACCTCTCTATTTTCATTGTTTATTTAATCAATCTCCTAAAAACCGAGTGCAGATCTTCTGCTTCTGATTATTTTTCTATTGTAGAGTTTAATTATTCTTCCTTGAGTTCAAACTCTATCTTCCTTAATTCCTTTTCCTTTTGTTGGAATTCATATTTAATAAAATATTTCACCTCTCTAAACACCACATGTCAATTTTACACAACATTCCTTATTTCTAGTTTCCAGAGATTATAACCTTTTAAACCATGCTTATACCCAATAAAGATGCACCTCTCAAATTTACTATCGAACTTGGTTTTTTTTCTCCTTTGGAACATGTACATATGCATCACAACCAAATACCTTGAGATGTGTGAGAGATTATTTCATAATAGTCCATACCTCATGTGGAGTCTTGTCCTCCAATGTTGATGAAGGCGATTTGTTAAATATGTAACATGCAGTGTCCACTACCTCTACCCCAAATTCTTGTCCTAACCTGACATCATGCTTCTTACCTTTTCCATCAACATTTTATTCTTATTTCTACAACCCCATTTTTCTCATGTGTGTATGGAGTAGTATTTTATCATGTTATACCACATTTATTAGAGAACTCTTTGAATTCCTTCTTGCAGAACTCTCCACCATTATCTTTTATTGACACCTTAATCTTCTTCTCTATTGAATTTTACACCAAAGCCTTAAATTCTTTAAACATGTGAAAGAATTATAATCATTCCTAAAAAAATATATCAGTGTATTCCTCAATAATTCATTAATAATTTAGACATAATACAAAAAATTACCCAATGATGGAACCAACATAGGTCCAAAATCATTGTTATGCACAAGCCCTAATATCGCTTTTTCCCTCTTAGCACCAAATGGGAAACTCACCCGATTTTTCTTCCCATATACACAATGTTCGTAGAAATAAAAATCCAAAGAATAATTAAACATACCTTCTACCATAACCTTTGCACGCAGTATTCGAAGGCCCTTCTCTCCAATATGTCAAATTCATTGATATCATAACAAAGCCTTCTCTACAAAGACCACTATATTTTCTGCTCCACTTTTGGGAGCCACAAAACCATTGCACCAATCAATAATAGTGTTACCCAAAATCTTCTACAAAGTTCCAATATGAACTCACTACATCAATGTCAGTTCTCCTCGAACCCTCTTGTAGGTATCTTTCTAGAGCACTTTTTTTACATCTCCGTCATCCATATTGCTTACCAAAAATACTTTTCTGGCTAATGCAAGAATGTGTAGAACACTAGAAAGTTTTCTAATCATTTCATATTGCAACTTCAACTTGATTTTTTCACATCATATGATTCTGTTCTTCTTGTCATCCCTACGAAGATATCACCGCCATGATCTTTCTCATACTCACAGAAGCACTTTCTATGGGGAGTCATATGAAAGGATGTAACTAAGTCAATCAACCATGCCTCATGGTCATTATATTTACTTGAATAAGAGGCCAAGCACACATCCTCACCTTAATCTGAGGTGATTTTATTCCTTCTAGAAGGAGCATCATATGGTCACTTTACTTTTTCAAGAGTTTTAGATTTACAATGGATTTTACAATGCTCTTCTTTTGCACATTTCCAACAGACCTTTATAGGTTTTACTGGAGATTTAGATCCCCATCTACATTTATATCTCCCACTTGAGGACTTATTTATGTTTTTGTTTCGGGAGTGTCCTCTTACAAACAAGGAATATCCATTCTATCTCTCCATAATTTTTTGTTTAATTTATTTTGAAAACAAGGATGAGACTATTTCATTATACTCTAAGGTAGGTGTATTGCTACTTATAGCAACAACTAGACTATCCCATGAGTCTGGTAGAGAAAACAATAGATTGATGCACTTATCTTCATCTAAAATTTTAATATCAACAAATAAAAAATAAATTACCATAGTATTGAAGGGATTTAAACTATTTTTCATTGGCGCTCCATCCTTCATCCTCAGGTTATACAAATTCATTTGTAGGAACATTTTTTTCACCAGAGGCATAGATTGATACAAAGTCCTTAACTTGTCCTAAAACGAATTTGCCGTAACTTCCCCTGATATATTAAACAATAATGAATCTAAGGGACAAAATCAGATTATGCTTGTTTCCTTCTGATATAACTTCACTAGTCTTATGTCAACATTCCTGTTCGTGCCATACATTTATCTATAAAAATCCACTGATATTTATCCACCGATAGATCCTACATCTTGAGCTTTTATGACTAAAAAAATATTCCAGATTGATTTTTACTATATTCCAAATTGATTTTTACTATATTCCTTTGAATTTTACAATAAATTATATATATGTCAAAGAATTCATAAACCACAATCCATTAACCTTAGATTAGACCATAACCATAGCTCCCTTGACCGCATCTAGAAAATGCTATGGGAGAAAATCCATCATGCCCAAAACCATGCACAAAAAACAATGGATGGGTCCACCCTCCATCCTTGGGAACACCCAACTATTATTGGGTATGCATAAAAATATTCCTAGGGCATTTCCCTAAAACCTGTGTAGGGGGAGTAGGCCCTGCTATGCTTGACACAACATAACAACTCCTAGGTCTAGTTGTGGAAAGAATATAACACATACCCAACAAGCTCTATGTTGAAGCTCAAAGAAAATATTAGTTTGAACATATGCAACAAAAATGTAGGAGAAGAATATATGGGGGGGTCACATCCCTTAAGGAAAAAACTAAGCTGAACAACAAGCACTAGAGGTTGTGGAAGCTTTCCATTTGGACATCCGCACAGAAATCTGCAATGAAATTCAACGCTTGGAAATAATGACAACTAGAGATAGGAAGCGACCCTCTAAATTAAATCTCATGGATGAAATTTGGCAGTTGGTTCCTAACCTTTGTCATATTAGGGGAAGGAGAAAAAATCAAGCCTTATCCCTATACTAGCAAATGAAAACCTTGTTGGGCATGGTTCTAAAATAGAACTAGGCTGAAAGATATAATTTATTTTCAAGTTTTGAGGATATCAAACATTTTTATGGAATTGAGTGGTTCTATCTTGAGAGAATGGATGATCACCTGACTCATATTTTGTATCATATTCTATGAATTAATTCTACATCATCTCTTTTGTTATCCAATGCAAAGGATCGAACACTTGTCACTTCTTCTAAATCCTAAATATTGATATGATTATTGACAACTTTTGGTCTTGCGATTATGTATTACATACTTTAATTATACTACAATTAGTAATACTCTTAAAGTTTTGGACAAATTACTCGATAGACAGGGGGTCAAAAATATGTGGTTTCACACTAGGTAATTTGAGATCATCTTTTGAAAAGCATGCTTAAGCAGGTTGAATGATTGACATACTAGAAATTTAATTTTGTGAGGTAATACAATATTAACTTACAAAATAAAATGGAAATTATTAATAAATATAGCTTACAATTTATAAAGCAAATGGTAATACAATGTTCTCTCAAGGAACCATTTCGTATAAAGGTCACGAGTTTGAAACTCCATGGGAAAAAATCCAGCCATGCTAAGGGCTTGTGTGGCCCAGAAAATACACGATCCCTATGAGATTTTGATGGCTTAGATACCCTTGGGTTGCAACTACTCAAGCCACAGGTTAGGCATGCCAATCATCTCAGGACCAACATTACCTAACAAAAAAAAAAAGGATAAGGGTTATATATTTATATAATGATTAAATTATTAGTTATGATTTATTTAATTTTTTTAACTAAAAGAACAAGTACTTTATGGAAATAGTTAATTCAATATGTGTGTCATGGAAGTATTTAACGATGATTACTAGTAGTTATGAATAAAGGCTTCAGAATTAATTACTTTCCAATTTATTTATTTTTGTTTTTTAATAGTAATGAAAATATTTAGAGGATTTGTACTTAGATAAACATGTTCTAACTCTTACACCATACACCACTATTCATAAATACCACTAATGGTTGATACAAGATGGTTATGCAAAATTGAACCTAGTGGGGAGAAATTATTCACCAAATTATATAGTATCAAATTTATCAATTTTTGGGCATGTCGTATAGAATAAGCCATGGTATTGTAACAAAACACACACACACACACACACACACACACACACACACACACACACACACACACACACACACACACACACACATAATAAAAAATACAGTAGTCTATAAGTTATATGTTTTTGGAATATTTTCTAGCATATTTCTCAGTATGATTTGCTCAAAATTTAGCAGAGATTCGTTAGAATCACAAGTGTGACTTGTGAAATCTTGACAATATTAGTGTGCCAAGGGTTTTCCAGGGCATTGAATTATGTATATTTTCAAAAAATTTTTATAAAAAACATAAATCTAAATTTGAAAATAATTATATCATTATATCATAATTTACTTCTTTGAAAATTGTTATTAACTAAAATTAAAAACTAATCCAAAAAATAAATATTAATTATTAACCCAGAAAACAACTGGCATTTTGGGTAGTCTCAAATGGAATCATTAGTATCCTTAAAGAGGAAGGGCCAATAATACCCTACCCTTACTATTTTGTGAGTTGTGACCTTCCATGGCTGATGTCCTCCACATAGTCCTCGATGAAATTCTAATGTGATTTCTAATTCTCGGTGTTTAGTTACACAAGTCGGTAAAACTCTAGTAGATTCCTTCCAAAGAAATTCCTCAACGAAAATGCAATATTTGATTTCTTTTAATTTTAAAGATCTACATTTGGCCTTCTATAGCTCAGGTGGACATTCCAAGTTCTACAAAAACAAGATGATTTCCCTATACCAAGGAGAATTTTGGAACTTTGAGATGTCCTTCATTAAGGGACTTTATGGATTCCCTTCATCCTATGAGAAGGGTTATTATGGATTGCTTCCTACTATAAGGAGATGTTCTCATGGATTCTCTCCTCCAGGATGAAGAGTTTCTTGTGGATTCTCTCTGTTTGGGGAAGGAGGTTCTTATGGATTCTCCTCTTTTTAGATGTTGTAAAGATCTTCATTAGTGCATGTTTCTAGAGAGACATGACTTGCCTTAATCAACAACTTGGCTAGTCTGTGAACTTTGAACATCTTATTAGGATTGATATAAACATTGTATTCTTGCAGCTTTGCTATCCATTTTCCTCATCGGCCATCACTATCAAGTTTAACAAGAATTTATTTTACCACTGTGGATGTTACATATGCTATCACCCGAGAGTGTAGAACATATTCTTGAAATTCCTTGAAAGCCTTTACGATAGTGCATGCTTTCTTCTCTAAAGTAGTGTACTTTAATTCAACATATCTCAACGCACAATTTAAGAAATATATAGTTTTCTCATACCTTTCTTTATTCTTTTGTAGTAAAAATATTACAATTGTGTCTTTAGATGCAAATGAAAAATTTTGAAACTCTTTAGAATAGTCAAGGCTTGCCAGAATTTGGGCTTTCATAATGGATTCTTTTGGCCTACTTAAATGATTCCTGTGCTTTTGGAGTCCACCTAGCTTCAATAATGTTCTTAAACATTATTGTAATGTTTTTCTGAGTTCCACAAAGTTTGTAATAAATTTGTGTAATAAATTGGTCTTACCCAAGAAGGATTGAACTTCTTTCTTGTTCTAAGGTAGACCAATATTTGAAATAAATTCCACCTAATCTAAGTCCATTATGACACCTTATTTTAAGACAACGTGTCCCAAAATTTTCCCTTCATGCAATGAAAATAATGACTTCTTAGGATTTAACGAAAGTCCAAATTTCTTGCCCTAGAGGAAGGTTTGTCTCAAATGCATGAGATGGTCCTCCTCTAATTTCAAGAAAACAATCATGTCATGTAGATAGATCACTATTAATTTATCTCTCTCCCCCAAAAATGAAATATACATGTCCCTTTCAAAGGTAGCCCCTACATTCATCAACCTAAATGAAAATTTTTCACACATAAAATGTACCCCATGGTGTACATTTATGACCATGCGGGAGCAATCAAACTTTGCCTTCCTGACCTCCTCTTTAGTCATTTTATTCAATAAATTATCTATTACTTTGAATTTGCATGAGGTTGGTGTAGAATGTGCTTTAATTGTATCTATCTCCTCATGAGTTTCCTTGACAATCTTGATCTTTTCCTCCACCAGTTCCAATTTCTCCCATTTCTTGATAATCAGTTTAAACACTTTCTCCGATTTATTTAACTATTTTGGCCAAAACTTTGCCAACATTATCCTTTGCTTCAAGGTATCAATGAATTTCTAGTTTCTTTAGATTTTACCCTAGTTTTAGAGATGATAGCCATGATTCTTTGAATTATTCACACTTAGCACTAGTATAATGCTTGTCAATAGCAAAGGAGGCCATGGTTTGAATTAACCTTGGATTTCAAGTTCCAAAAGTGGAGTTCCATGTGTCTCAGTATTACAGGTAAGAGGTGTCACCGTGAAGTCAATATGGCTCTTCCAAGGTGACACTTAAGATAATGAGTGTATATTTTCAGACTTGTGCTCGGAGGACATAATTCTTAAAGGTGTGTAGGTCCTTCTTGACTAATTATATGCTTGGAAATTGAATGTTCTATATGCTCTAGAAATTCCTAGGGTAAGGCTCCTTCAAAGGAATTAACTGTTCTTGCATCTAATGAAGGGACTAACATAATCATCCTGAGATCAGTAGTGTGGGGTATCCTAGAGAAAACAATTTCTAGTGCCTTCAAACTTATTCTTGTATTTGTGCAGCTTATGTTTGGATCATGCTAACATCAACTATTTTTGGAGCTCATGGTTTATAGATTTGACCATCTAAATGAGTGACACTCCACATTAATTGAGCCTTTATAGTTCCTATGCCATGAAAAATAACTATCTTAGGCTAAGCCTAGATGGTAATGACATATTTTTTTAGGTAGGATAGTACATATAATTGGTGCAGGATACATGGACCCATCATCATGCTCTCGAGGGTATATGGCACACTTTCGAATATAAAGTTCACTAACCATGAAGGGTCTTGAGGTGATGTGGGAGTGAAGAATGGTTGACATGTGTCTAATTTCACAACCTCGAACTTGATCAACTACAATACACCTTTCTAGTGTGAGGGCCATAACAAATGTCCAATGAAAAAACATCTCCACTATTCAATCGCACACAATGGCTTATTTTTTGGGATGCATTAATGTTGGGACGATGTACAAGGTGGTGGTGAAAGGACATGGGGAGGGTGATGAATGGGTAGTATGAGGATGCGACTACAAATGTGACAGGTGGTATGGTGGTATAAGGTGGATGGAGAGGGGAGGGACACTACACAGTAATGGTGGCCCACAACAATCATAGGTTGGAACAGGTGGCAACATGTCGTGCCAGGTAGGGGTCAAAAATACCAAGTCATGAGGTTGTGTGAGAGTCTTATGTTGTCGACATGTGGCTTGCTCTACACTAGCTTCAGGTGCTATTGCGCGTGTAACTTGGGGGCATAGAAAAAGCTTGGAAATTGGATGGGTCATTGTCACTACCGCCAGTTATGGAAGGTATGAAGTTTCTATTTTTTCCCTTTTTTCCGTCATCTTTACCCCTTGATAGTTTTATGTGTTTGATGAGGTCTACAGTACCTGACTTTGGGTAGTTCTGTTGATGCCCGACACCTAAGCTTGAGGTGTGACATGGCTTGTGAGGGAACACAATTGCACCCCATTATGGTTTTTTCTAGCATTTGAACACATGATGATGACTATGCCCAAAATGAGAATCTGGCTAGGAGCACTCATCCTTGGGTCTTTCCGAGAAATTGATCTCATCACCAACACAATTTACCAACATTATTAACTCCTTACGTATTTACATTAGAGTATATCAAGAAAAGGTTTAGAAGAAACAATGTGCATTTCATGTCCAAGAATGTAGCAGTAAATTTCCACCTTTATCGTGAGGTAGGCCCATTTATGGTTAATTCAATGAATTCCTTATATCTTGTGGAGAAGATATTGCATGGATTTGATTTCCCATGAGAAGGCGAATGGAAGTACAACCCTCATAATATCATTTATGAGATGATAAAAGACAATGACAAAGAAAACCATAAGCATGACCCAAATCCCATAGTGGATGATTATACCAACAAGTCTACTTGGGAGGATGTTAAACAAATTCTACATCAATTTGACTCAAGAACCTCCCATTTCTCAAGGAAAAAGAGGGTCACTTTAGAACCCATGGATATTGATAGTGTGGAGGAGCTTAGCTACATGAAATCTAGGGTAGAAGAAGTGAGCGAAGATGATGATGATGATGAAGATGATGATGAGATAGAATGGCTAGCAGTTGTGTTGTATAATAGTTAGTTGTAAATTTCATCAAAACAAGCCTTTACTATGTAACACATAAATTCATTGATGTGATCCTTACAAAGCTACTATGAGTTAGAGCCAAGTTTTGCAAGGAACTTATGAGGGTTCTTTGGGAGAGGATGTTATGCATGAGGAACAACAACAACATCCTGATCAAGTCAAGGGGTTGCAGGATTATTGTGTGGGTTTCCTTGTGTTAATTTTGGAAGCTCAATGACAAATTCCAGTCATGGGACTAGACTTCTCTTTTCGAGAGGACCAATTTTTTTACTTTTGATGCACTCAATTTGGAGAAGGGGAAGTGTATTTTGGTTGAAATGAGCATTGTACACCTAAGTAAACAATTAAGGAATGGCCGAGACTAAGGCTCTTTAATAACCAAAGTTTTGTGGTATGGATACCTTCGATGGGTTTATAGGCTTCGTTGGCCTTGGATCCTTTCCTCCTATGAAGAAGTGATCGAAAATTAATATTATTCTAAGCTATGGTTATGTTATTCTAATATACAACTAATTCTACACTAAATTATAATTATAAATAAATTATAATTCAGAGAAGCAAAACAAACAACCTAAACTTAATATTAGTGTAAATGCAAAAGATTGAATGTTTCACAATTAATGAACTATGATATGTTATGTAATTATAATTTCTATATATTTCATTTAGGAAATAGAATTAAGAAACATAGTATGATAATTCTGCTACAAAATCAAGCTATAATAGAAAATGTATAGAATTATGTTACAACAAATAAAATAGGCTAAAACATAATGTAACTGGCTCAAATAGAAATATGCACTATCAATAAACTTTGCAAAAGGTATTTATGAAATGAAATGAAATTCTATTTCTACTTGCAACTACAAATTGGATTAAGGCTAATTCTTAATGTGAGTAATGAAAGAACGGATAATTGTAAGATACATATAACTTATTCTCATAGACAAATACAAATCAATTATGTTTACTTTAGTATTTTACATCAAGAACAAATGCAAAGACTAGGTAATATATAATCTCTTTAAAATTGAAAGCAATAATTGTAAATAATCTCTTTAAAATTTATTTGATTTAATCACTAGTTTACGAAAACAATAAATAAACAATTAGTTAAAGAAATGATATAAATGAGACAATCACTTACAGCTAAAACTTTAGCTATATTTGTAAACAAAAGAGACATTTTATGTGCACTTGAACATCTCTAATAGATTTGTAGACATTCATATTGAATAAATGTATATATCAATACCACTTCTTAGGACACGGGTCACTAAAGAATAACACAGATCAGATCGAGTAATTACAAATTGAAATAATGCTTTATCAACAATGAAATGCAATATGAAAAATTGTTTTCTTAAGTAATAAAATCATCAGATAGGTGACATTTATCCTCCATATTTGAAAAATAAATAATAGGAGAATTAAGAAGATATTAAACATGACCATGGAATATAAAAATGAAAGAACATGAGTGAATACAATCAAGTCAACAAACTTGTATTTAATAGTATTCCAAGTTCACAATTGAAGAAACATTTCCTTGTCAAACTTCCCCTCATTTTCATAAAAATCAAGGGTATATATACATAGCCCCTTAGACTTTCAACATCAAAATAATATAGAAAAATTCCTTTAACAAGTAGCTTAAAAAATAAAATAAAATCACTGCTTTCTACACCTACCGATCAAATGACAAAGATGAACTGGAATAGGTAGCAAACAAATTTTCCATACACAAATAAGAATAAGACATGGTGGTTGAGAGTATCATAAGTCATGAATTTCAAGATGATTATCTTGCATATGTGCAAGACTTGTCACAAAGACAAACTAAAATTAAACAATATCATAATAATATTAAAATGAGGTTGTTACAAAATCTTGATGTTGTAGGAGCCTTCTAATTAAAAATAGAAAAATATATAAAAGAAATGCATAACTAAAACACTTTTCATTTATAGATAAAATAAAATTCACTATTTATTTTCATATCATGCTTCATTCTAAGAAAATAGTGATTTTGAGATTCAAATACTTAATCATGATGTGGGTGTCCTTTGATTGGGTTTTACCCTCGACATAACAACAAGTTCCTTGACATTTGGGCTTTTGTTTTTCAGAAATGGGTTAGGATCGGTTTCCAAATCGACCAAGGGAACATCCATGGGGAACTTTTGTGCCTAGTTGTTTTGGCTTGAGCAGTTCTCCTTTAGAGTTGATTTTCCTTAACCATGGCCTATTCAGTTTCCTTTGTTTGACCAATTTTTTGTTCTTTTACAGACAAGGTAGACTCTAGTTCAAGCTAAGGAGACTTTGTGAAAGGTTTCAAATCATGTATTTTTTCTACACTTCTAGTAACATGGAAGGAGGTTAATATTTTCTATACTTCAGCCTGACTATCATCAAAAAGAGGGGACCCTACTACTTGGAAATATCCCTCACACTCATCTTATTATAATTTATCATTAAGTGATGGAGCTTAAGCAATAGGAGAGGACTCAAGGGCCATTGTAGAAGAAGGCTGAGTAGGGACAAATGATAGAGGCTTATCATAATCATTACGAGTTAGAAAGGAATCCTAGTTATCACTTAATTGATCCAAATGATGTTTAACTCGTATGCATATCAAACTATGGTGGAACAAGGACTTTTGAGGGTTCTTTCAATTAGATTGATAGGCCTGAGACATATTCGTTAAACTCTTCAACAAAAAATAGGGAAAGTTTAGTTTCAGACTAGGAAAACCATCAAAATCCTAATATGATACCTAAACACTAAGCTATAATGCCCTTCACAGGATATATACCAATGAATTATGTGAAAAATCATGCCATTTGGGCTTTAGATATGAGACTAACATACATTTGACATGGTACTTATAGTCCTTGCTACCAAGGAGCTTCCTCCATGGAACATTTCTTACTTCAATATTCTTAGGCTAACATGTGTCTTCAAGAGGAAGGTGTGTAGCTACTGCTATGAATTCCAGGTTGAATTTTATTTCCACCTTTCCCACATGGGCTTTCTTATAATTAATAGAGGTGTCAAAGTATTTAATGAATTCATTATTGTATCCTTGAAACAACTGTAAAAGTTTCCACTAGCCAACTTGGAGGAACTAGGTTAGACATTCATCATTTGCCTCAATTATTTTTACTTTGATTAGCTCAATTCGAACTATAGGTGACATGTTGTGGAGAAAGGTGTTAGTGTGAAATTTTTTGGAAGGTGTAATGAAAAAACTTCACTTAAGTGACTAGGTGACAAGTGACCTTAACAACAATTTGATTGTTGCTTATGATTCAGATCTGTAATAAAAAGTGAAAAACCTATGACAAAACATATATGATCTAGAATAGAAAGCAACAATAAATATATCAAATACAATAACTCAAATGAAAATACTTTAATTGAATAAATTGTTTATTGAAAATGCCTAGTGAAGGGGATCTACAAAAAGGTTATGTAAATACCCCTCTGTGGGATGGGTCCTTTGATGTTACTGATGCTTCAGTAATCGATCTTCTCTCAATGTATGAAAAACCCAAAACAATGAGGAGAACTGAAATGGGAGCTCAAAATAAAAGAGACGATAATGGTGATGATGATAATGATCATGGTGAAGAATGAATGAAAAAACCTCCTATTTATAAAAAAGTATTGAGTTAATCTTGAAAATGGAGAATACTAAAATAATGTTGACCAAATCAAGATCTAACTGTTAGGAATAATTTATTATATTTATTGGGGAGGGAAAAGATATTTAAAATGGTTAAATATCTTTAATTAGAAATATTTAACAAATAAAATGATTTATTAATTATTTTGCGAGAATGAAGAATGGCATGAAATTGAAATAATTATTAAATAGTGATTTAACAATTATTCCAATAATAGAAACAATAAATAAATAGTGATTTATCTAATAATTCCTAGGGGGTTTAGTAAAATTTGACAAGGAATAATTATTTAAAAAATGAATCAATAATCATTCCTAGAGAAAATTAAATAAATAATGATATATCTAATTATTCTCATGGGGTTTTTGTTTTAAATCAGAAAATAATTTAAGAAACATGGTTTAGTAAATTATTTTCCATAGTGAAAGTGAGTTTACTATGGGAAAACTAATCCTACATGGTGTGTTTCAATCCACCTAGTTAGAAATGGCTAGGTGATCATTTTGTGGTGATAACAGATTGGCCCCCAATTATGAGTGTTAGGAGTAAATCATATGACCAAAACACGTTGTAGAATAAGCTTCCATGAGACACAAAAGGGGAGTCAAAGAGAGAGAGAGAGAGAGAGAGAGAGAACTAAAGTAATGCAAGGAAGAACAAATAATGGAGGGGGCAAGACCTACTAAATTGATATAAGTCTCCTTTTATGTATGCAGACATGATATCAAATGAGGAGAGGGAGGCATACCCATACCTGTCGTGATAACTACATACAAAGAATAATGATGAGCCCAACAATGTGGGACTGAGCTAGAAAGTACATGATACATGACACGCGCTGACATCAATGGGCCATAAAATAATACAATGGGTGCCATATCCATAATTTGCCTAGAAAAACATAGGAAAGGACTAAGTACATAACATCTAAGTACATGAGACATAATTCCCTTAAGTTGACATGGTGGGGGGGATCACAACCTAAGAAGACCTGCTGAGCATAAAAGGGCTCTGAAGATCTGAATGGATCATCTGAAC
Source organism: Pinus taeda (assembly GCA_000404065.3). Lineage (NCBI taxonomy): Eukaryota > Viridiplantae > Streptophyta > Pinopsida > Pinales > Pinaceae > Pinus > Pinus taeda. The sequence goes on along the minus strand of APFE030818781.1, from coordinate 31,046 downwards.
GATACATGCATGTTATGGGCACTGCAAGCGATGGAAATAAAACTCATCAGATCTATGAAATCGTATCTCACACTGAATCACATCTGTGCTCATCTGGGCATGGTGGGTGATACCTGAAGGGTCACCCACTCATGAGGTTTGAAACGTCACATCACCAAACCATTATTTGTATAAATATTAATCTTGTGATAAGGAGTTGGTTTTGAGCACATGAGAAACAACCAATTCAAAGGACAATGATGATTACCTTTTCTTGCTCTGAGGTACCAAACAAGGATGGAAGATGGTACCAAGGTACACTTCCCTCTAGACCAATCTTCTAGAATAAATGTGATGAGGTTGATAGAAAAGGGACCACCAAAGTTTAAGGGAATGTGAAATCCTTAACAAAGGCATGAGGAATCATAGTAGAGTGACTAATGGACTGAAACTAGGGATAATGATGGAAGGAAACAAGGTGGGTGGTGGAATAATCACTTTCCTAGTTAGAGCATGATATGCACGGTTGTCTTGGCAACCAATGACTCGTTTCTGGAGGGGATGGTCAATGAGTCAAACAAGGGTTCAACAAAGATGGAGCATAAAGTTGGAGACCAAATATAAATAAAAATGTGATGGGTATGACAACAAAATTAATGGAACACTGTAATTGGACTAAAATGGACTCAAAACAAACTCCATAGATGCAAGGCTGACTCATCTCAGATGCTCTGAAAAAGGGTGACTCGATGATGCTGCCACGTGGGGGAGGTACAAAGAAGACCATAAAAACATGAGTAAATGATGGTTACTCATAAAAAAAATTGACACGTGAGTCAGCCAGTGCAAAGGTAAAGTGGTACTAAATAATGGGTGGCTAAAATACAGAAACTTGATTTTAATAGGTAGCAAAGTGAAACCTCATGGAAAAAATGCTTTTCGATAACTGTCAAATTACTAAAAACAAAGGGAGACCCATTATATAACTCAGTGAGAAATTTCCAACAGTGATGATGGTTCATTAAACAAAGAAAAGGTTTGGTCATGATGGGAAATAGAAAAAAACTAGGGTTTTTCTATAAAAGGGATTTTTTCCCCCAAATCCAATTCATTTGCATAATGATGAGCTGTGGAGAAATTGGAGAGAAGTAGAAGGCCCTAACTAGTGTGGAGATTGTAGCAGACAAAACAATTATCAGAACCAGGATATACATGTTGGAGGTAGGTGGCCTAATCTTACTCGTAATTTTTGGTGGATCACACTCTCAGATTAGGGCTTCAGTTCACTATGTGGGACCCCTGCTCATCTTCATGCCCACAACACACGTTTTGGGACCTTTTCTGCACACTGGAGCATAGAAACTGGGCCCACAAGTTCTTCCAATGCAATTTTGAGTGCAAAAACCATGTTCTCTGATGAGAGGATTAGCAGGACTAATGGTCTATGGTGAGCTAAAGCTAAGTACTAGACAAGCATTCCTTTGAATCTGGAATGAAAAAGCATAATGATATTTTTCATGTATGGTAGAGCTGAAGGTGTGATGGCAAGAACGAGATTTAGAGTCCCTTCATGCTTAGATTCAGGGGAACCAAGCAGTGAGAGGGGTGTTGATACAATATGGCATGTTGAAGTTCTTAGAGAACCCTATGATGAGAACTGACGAGTCCTTGTTATTGAGGATTGTGAGTTAATGGGACCTAGATCAAGAGGCCTTTGTAGTATAGGGGTACAAGATCGAGATCACGATACAAGACATATATTTTCTTATAGGATTGCCCCCCTTACGAGTGTTTTCTAAGTAAATACTCTCCGTGGACAGAGATGATCCCTCTAGCCCAATGAGTGGGACTAGCAACCTACATGACAATCTACAAGATGCTTTACCAAATTACTATTGAAATAAAGGAAGAGGAAGAATACCTACCTCGTTTTGATGTTATAATGTGCTCCTTTGTTGAAGATATCGATTGCTCGCTCCTCAAGCTCAGCTCCATTTCTCACATCATTTGAATACCTGCACAAGAGATCTAATACATAGCAAATCAGACAAGTGCAACACGAATAATAGAAAGTAATCAACTTAACAGATCAGGGAGCATTAAGATAAATGATGCATTAACCCAAGCATTTATGGAAAGTGAACCAACAATTGTATATATTAATGAATAAAATAGGAAGCACACAACCAAGCCTTGATGTTAATAATCCCTCCCTGAGTGAATGTCCAAGTCCAAGTTGAAGCTCTTCAAGCACTCCTTCTCCAGGCCAAATGAGTAGCATGTAGGCACTATCTCAGCATAAGGGTGTAAATAATCAGAGACCAACCATTTGGGAAGGGGAAAGGATGAATATATAGGTAGGGAGAGGGAGTTAGGATCTCTCCAAAGAAATTGGAAGGCCCTCATCTCAAGGACATATCTGATAGGGATAAGATCAAAAGGAAATATTAGGAGAATTCAACCACATCCACAAAAAACAACCTCCAGCTAGTCATTTTGGAAGCCTCTAGATCACGAAGCTTCTTGTCCTCTTTTGGAAAAATTTCATTTTAGGGATTAGAATGAGTATCAAAGTAAAAAGCATGCTAATAGCACGAGGCTAGTATAATAAAACTCACCATCAGAACTAGTTTCCAGTGTCATAGTCATGTTGGACTTGAAATTAGGGTTTTAGTGCTTACTTCTTCAGGGAAGGCTCAAAGCATGTTTCCATTAAGTCTTCAGGGATGATCTGGACTCCATATGTGGATGGTTACACTACATCAATTCCAAGTTTTGGGCACTTCGGGGTATGACACAGGGAAGTGCAGGAGGCATGATAAAATAATATGTAATATATGCTCCCTAAAGCATAAAGGAAGAATAGGAAGTGATGGTTGAGAGGCTTTATAAGCTTTTGCAAGGACAAGAAAAAACACTATGAGGAGACTTGCAAATTAACGAATGCATATCCATATACATATTTGATATCAAAATATGAATCCACAGTATGGACGCAACCATCCAGATATAAAGGACTATGTGAAAAGATCCATGACATGGGCATAGTCATCCGAATGAAAAGGATCATCTCAAAATCTAAGATCCAAGATATGGACGCAGCCACCCGATATACAAGGATCATCATCATCATAAATATAAAATCCCATAGTGTGGTTGCAACCATTTGTATGGAAGAAACATGTGTACAATCATGAAAAATACATAAGTCCTCATAGCTTAAGTTATAATAGACAAAACTTAGGGTTAGATTTCAAGTTGCTATGGTAGGTTTTTGGAGTAGCACAATCCGGATTAAGCTACTCCAAAACTTAGGGTCTTGTGCTCCATCCGAACACAATCAAAGTACAAATTCTAACATGCGAGTGAATGTGTCGATGTCGAACATGCTAGAAAACCACTTGATTACTGGCCAATGATGTGGACCATTAAACGAGAGAAACCACTAGTGATCAAAATGGCCCTCAAGGGACACCAGTATAGTTTTTGAATGTGAAAATGAATCCAAAGTCGAACACTTGTGGAATCATCCGATCGAATGCTAATGTTAAAAACCTATCATCGGTTGTGAAGAACTTTCCATTAAGTCATGCAAGCTCTAAGGTATTGAAAGGGGGTCTCTAAGTGATCTTCTTGGATAATGAGTTGAATTCGATAGGAAGTGAGCCATCGAATGAGGGCGATAATGATTCCCTCATCATCACATGAAGTAAGGAATAAAGTGGAATAAATGAGTGTGATCCAAGACTGTTACAAAAGATCAGACAATGTATAGGTAATAAACTACAGATAGGACTTCTCTTGAACATATTGGTGACATGACTCTAGAGGGTGGCAGCATTTGGCTCAACATAAGACCAAGGGTCATGACGATGAAATGGAATAGTCAAATGAGAGAAAAAATGGATCACCCAAAACCAGAAAGGAAAGTGATTGAGTAAGGATATCCCAAACCCGACATGAGAAACAGATAAGTGTCATGTTCAAGAGTGACATGTTGCCTACACAAGATATGTTTCACTTTCATTTTCCCCACTATTTCTAGTGAGTACACCAATTATTTTTAATCACAAGCTTGAAGGGGATAAAATATCCTTGTCATATAAGTTCATTCTTCGAATGAATCTATCCTAGTAATTTTTACAAGTCCTAGGAAGGAGAAACTCATTTTCTTCATGGTGACAAGTCTTTCACCATTTAATTTTAATGAGTTTGATGAAAGGATAACTTGGCATATTTTTTATATTTAGAGATTTTGAAAAAGAGACCAAAAAGAAAACTCCATCGTGTCGCTTTTTCGTAATTTTTCTCTCAAACCCGAAAAAGGTAGAAAACAATATTTGAGAGAACCTCTTGACCATGTCGACCAAGGTGTACCATTTTCGTTAATAGTCAATCTCAGCTGAAAAAAGAGTAAACATATATTGACATGACATGAATTCATTTAATTTAGTGAGCTCGAAAAGATAGGTGCTTGAAAATATTTTCATATTTTGAGAGTCAAGAAAGAGCGTAACGATGACTCCAAGGGGTTTCCTTTTTCATTTATCTTTAACGAGTTCAAAAAGGAGATAAAACAAAAAACTCATTAAATTAGTCAATAATGATCATTGCAACCACCAAAAAGAGCTTGTAACTACACAAAGACAACCATACATCACTAATATCAAGAAAAATAATAAAATATTGGAAAAAATGAGTTTAAAAACTTATAAAAAGACCAAAAATAAAAACATTTTTATAAATTGGAGAGTGCATTTTACACTATTTTCCTTGTTTTTTCAGGCAATTAATGTAGGAGATCTAGTGCACCATTTCAATAACCATCAGCTATACATAAGAGCTCTTCATTTTCTCTTGCTTTTTAGTCTTATTTGATGGCATTTCATAGGATTTTTAGTTGGTTAAGGGGAGGATTTCAATTTTTAAAATCGGCAGTAGCCAGTCCAAGTCTTCTCATTGGAGCTATGTTGATTGCCCCTGAGCCCAAAAGGCTCTCACATGCTAGCATGAAAAGAATTAAGACAGTCGTGCTGGATGCATAGAAAAAAATCAAAACAGAAATCCTCTCTCGTGATTGGTTTTTCATGATTTTGATCTGTGGAAAGGAATTTAAATGATGTTTATGGGTTGTTTGTAGGAGATTTGTATAGATTGCCATTGAATGGAAGGAAATAGGTCATGAGGCAGAAGATCACCAAGCTCCCCAAAGCATTGAATGTGTCAATTATTTGAGGGACTGTGGGTTACAAAAATTCTTTCGAACCCTAGGACTCAGATCTCAAAATGAGCTGCTACACTATTTGGTCAGCCTATGGGATGTTGATCAGGAGATCTTCATCATTGGAGATCAAGAACTAGAGCTGGAAGTATATAACACTTACTTCAATATAGGATTGTCAAGAAGAGGGGAAAGAGTCCAACTCTTTCGGAGCTCGTGCTATAGGTGAGAGAACCAACACTCTGATAAGAAGGCATTGCCCGGGTGCAGAGACAACTGTGAGTGGGAAGGTTAAGATAACAACCATCAACAATATTCCCTTCAGGAAAATTATAGACATAATGGCCCATATAGCTTGGGTGCATGCTTTGCATGAGATTTCAAAATCAAAATTCCAATACGCAGTGGATTTCCTTGCTCCAATGGTGTTCAACTAGTGTGAGGGATTTCTGGTCAACAGGAAGTGAAAGATGACCTGGGAAAATTAAAGTAGTTCGAATTTGGATCAATTTTGGTCACTTTATTTTTGGAGCATGTGCCCCTATTTCAATATCAATTGGTAGAGGTGGACGATCTAGCTCCACAAGATCTGAGACTATTTAGATGAAGTGATATCATGCCTCGAGGGGGAGGAGGCCCGGAAATGCATTTCCCTCCACCATTCTTTGGTTAGCTATGCCAACAAATGATCATTGTGGATGACTATGCCTATAAAGTCACAAACATCAGAGGAGATCCATATCTGCCTCTACCATCGGGTGAATAGTTGACCGATGGAGGTAAAACTTGTTTTTTGGAATTTTTTAGGTTTTATGATTTTTCATTTAAATTGTATCTAAGAGTTTACTGGTGATAATTGTGCAGATTTAGGACTAGAAAGGCCTCTTGGCATGTCGCCAATAGCATGGTGAGTAGCACGTTAGATAGAATATGCTTCATACGAGGAAGGAGTAGATCCTATGTGTTATAGACATATTTGGGCACTGCAACCGTAATCATATATGTCCATAAACCAAGGGCTTTTGAGTCCCTCAAAGTGTTGTTTCATACCCTAAACGAACAAGGTCAGTTGATTACATCATCTCCCAGAAGTTCTCCATGGAAAACTGCTCAGAATTGGTTAAAACTGGACCATACACACTGCCTAGTGCAAAGGGTGTGATGCATCTCACCTGCCACATGCAAAAAGTGTGATGCATACTGAAAATACTTTCTTTAGGGTGTAATGGGTGAGAGTAGAAAAATGGCAAAGACAGTTTGGAAGGTGGATGATCATGGAATCTTCCAGAAACTTCTCTTGTGACACTTACCTCTTTGAATTCACCCAGGGATGAGTAAGAGGTCATGAATCTCCAAGTAGAACAAAGAACTATTAGAGAGATGACACTAATTAAAATCCCAAAAGCTGACTCACCCCCTGCAATGATCTATATATGGATCCCTCATCCCGTAGATCCAGAGGATGGAATTTTGCATCTTGTGAGGAAGTGCTGTTGGTTTCCTGGTGGAACATCATAGTGTTGGGTGATCTAAGCTTTTCATGAGGTGAAGAAGGGCTTTCATGCTAGGAGGATGACGTTGGGTCAGATCAATGGGTTGTAATCCTCTCTTCTACTCTTTCTATCAATAAATCTCTTCGAGTTTTCCTCCACATTCCTGTATGTTTGATGATATATGCATTTGTGTGGTCAATATATATCTGGTCCTATATTGTTTATGATTGTAGATCCCAGTACTTTGAAGGTATTATGCTACTTTGACTTTATAGGTACTCTTTGAAACGGGGTAAGCAAGGAAGGAGCGGCAAAGATCTGACAGAGGGGAGAAGGAACAAGCAAGGAATCAAGCGAAAGATTGAGGTTGGTATTCTTTGCTCCTCTCCTATCTACTTCTCATAAAGGAAAACGAAAGTAACTTTAGTTTGTTTGTTTCTAAGATAGCTACCCATCTTAGTGGGACTAGCAGCTCTGAATGGACACTAAATTTCCCGATAACAAAATGGAGACTCCACTGGGGAGCAAATAGCTTGTTTGCTTGTCTATATTTGTTTGCTTTGTAAACTACAGACGGATCTTGATGTTAAGCCAGCTAGCCTTCAAACTGCATTTTCTATGCAAGTGCAAAGTAGATCAATGCTGCTTCAGTCCATCTACGGGTTTTTGTTTATAAACTGAACAATTGATTTGAAAACATCCTAATTGCCCTGGTGGTGGTTCAAAGTAACCTCATTAGATCAGCCCCTGTGATTTTCATTTACTGACTATCATTAGCTTGGCCTAAATCCCTGAACTAAGCTGCAAACTGTGACCAGAAACCAAGTTGAAGTCTCGTCCCTAGACCAACGCACCTTCTCCTCTTGGAAATCTTGATGCATCGCACCTCCCGTGTGCAGTAGGTGAGATCCATTCCTGTTTCCCTGTGTTACAGGTACGGTGATCAGATAAGACTGTTTATGCCTCCAAATTTTGGTTTTTCTTCACCCTCTTCAGCTTTATTCAGGAGTTTTGCTGTCTGTGATCAGCATACCACTGTGGAAACCCCCTTCCTTTGCATTATTCTGCCTCCATTGTACAAAGAATTGTAAATGTTTTTATGTATTTTTCGCCATTTATAGTTCTCCTTTACAAAGAAGTAGCTTAGTCGAACTGTCATTTTTTGATTTAGAAGTATCGCAAGTGTCGTTTTCAGTCAAAGAAAAGAATCCTACTATTCTTGATGGTCGATTACACTGTTACTCTTGTACTTGATTTGAATAATAGTTTTTCAAGTGTCGAAAGAAGTTTTCAATTCAAAATCGCAAAGTGTCGTCATTATCTTCCTTTCTTCTTTTGAAGAGAAAATTGCTAGTACTGTCGCTTTGAAAAGATAATTTAGATTTGTACTTAGCATTCTTTTTGTCATTCACAGATTAAGAAAGCAGAAAACAAATACATGCATGTGCATTTTCATTTAGACTTCTTTTTGATTTTTATTTAGGACAGTGCATCTAGTGTGTGCTCTCTACTCTATGTTGAAAGAATCCCGCTTCTCTTTCCGTAGTAGCTAGGATTTTCATTGCAAAAAGAAGAATAAATGACTATTTATCATTTTAGATTTCATTTTAGGAATTGTATATCTACATCACGCAGTGAACCTTAAAGGCAAACTTCTTAAGAAATATCAACTGTAAAATAAATTCAATGAACATAAAAACGCTTTGGAACCTAACGCACAACATTTAGAAGTCTAGGCTAGAGATGTATTCTGGCGTCGTAAATCCTGGTAACTATCACTTTCATCGTAGGTTGGGTGATTCCTCCTCTTTGAGACGACAAGTGCCAGTACGGACTTGTGCTCCCACGTATCGTCGAGTATATATTAGGAGACCACAATATGCTATATCCATTATCCTTAGGAAGCCGTGTCTGTAGCCCTATCGATTGCAATGCACTGAACACAACATTCAAGAAGATTGACCGCCATACCATAAAAAGTATTCTGCAGTTTTGCGATTGGTTTGGTAATCCCTCTATCTAGATTTCCAGAGTAGTATCTTTCATTCCTTTTTAGACTCCTTAAAGGAAAAGGTCCATCTGAGCACTTGTCACTTCAGGCTTATTAAAAATCGAAGGCGACTAGAGTCATCTTTAGCTTTTTCTTGACTCTTAAAAATTGAAAAAGCAAGTTGTGTCAAAGCGTCACTAAAATTTATTTTAATCAGAATAACGTCATTGTTCCCTCGTTGATCTTAGGTTGAGAAAATGGAGTCCACCAACCAAGGATTTCCCCTTGGGGGAAATCCTAGTCCTTTCTCCTCTTGGGGAGATGTTGGTGCACCTCATATGGCCACATTATCTCTTCCAGGACTGACAATCGGCTTGCCAATATGGGTCTTCTCAACCTCTATCCTTCAAAGTACCGTGATTCCTGAGAAATAAAATCAACAACTAGATGATACTAGAGTTACCCCCCAAGCTCCTGCTTCGTTTGTTTCTCCCTCCCCTCCTTCCTCTTTGCTTGGTGAAGTTGGTAAAGATAAAAACCAAGTAACTGAGAAGAAGAAGAAAGAGAAGGAGAAGAAGAAGAAGGAGCCAAAGGCAAAAAGGGGCAACCATGCGTCATCTAGCGAAAATCCACACACTGCACCATCCAAACCTAAATCTCCATGTGTCATTTGCAAAGGAGACCACTATCATTGAGATTGTCCTTACATCCCTCGGATCTTAAGGGACTGGTATCCTCGTTTGCACAATCCGGTGTCATCAACCTCTGACAATCATGTTGAGAGTACACCGTCAACTAGTGAAAACGAAGTCTCTGGGTAGAAAGGAAAATATAAATTTCCTTGTAGACTGTGTGAAGGTGATCATGCCGTCCACCGTTGCCCCTTCTTGGACGAAGCTAAAAGAGTCTTGGATAATCGTCTTGCTTCACCACTACAGTTTCCTCTTGGATACAAGAAACTCTTGCCGAGTCCATCGCTAATTGAAAATTCGACTGGCACACCTTTGTGGTCGGTCGAAGCATCTATCATTGAAGATAGACCCTCTGAGTCCACACCGTACCAAAGTCATCGGGTCAAGACGGCAGTCGACCCAGTCTTGTCTTCGGAAGGTCCATCTTTAGATGACATAGTCACCAAAGAGAATGAGAAGGACACCATTCAAATTATTTTCGTAAACACAGACTCCGATGAACACGGGGGCACAAGTGAAAACGATGTATATTTTCTAGCGCGTTTTACTTTGCTGAAATTATTTATTTTAGAATTAGCTTTCATCTGCCATGAGAGTGGAACAGTGGAAGCGTGGTGGGCCCACAACCCATAGGTCCCAGGATCGAAACCTGGCTCTGATAAGTAGTATCAAAAGTGGCTTCTATTTTTCACCTCGCCCTCCCTCTTTAATTGTTAATCATAGTGGTAATTTCTTTTTTTCACCGCATCTTTCGGTTCGATTTTTTTGCAAATTAGATCATAGAGGCAAAAAAAAATCATCGTGCCTTATGGTTCGATTTATTTGTGAATGCACCCTCCCTCTTTAATTGTTAATCATAGTGGTAATTTCTTTTTTTCACCGCGCCTTTCGGTTCGATTTGTTTGTGAATTAGATCATAGAGGAAGAAAAAAAAAATCACCACGCCTTATGGTTCGATTTATTTGTGAATTAGATCAGCAGGGGAAAAATTTCACCGCCCCTATTTGTATCGAAAAGGGATTTTTTATGCTTTATTTGTGAATTTCGAACAGAGAGGTAATTTCCTTTTTTCCCCGCTCCTATTTGTATTAAAAATGGATTTTTGAGGGAATGGTGATGAAAGTTGTTGATTTGGATTTTGGAATTGAGCAAGATGGTTTGGTTGAGGAGAATAATACTATGGTGGAAAAGATTAAGGTTATTTGAATTGAGGATATTAATTATTTCTACCATAAGTATTTTTCCAACCTTGTACCTAGGATAGATTTTGAGTTTGTGGGGGCTAAGGTTTCCATGGCATAGGTGCAATCCAATTATTATGTGGTTGTGCATACGATTAAGTATTTAAACCTTGAGTCATATTTGGATGTTGATTTTTCCATGACTTTTTAGCAATAAAACGAAGTGATTCAGCTTGGCTTGTTCCAGCCTCATCTTAAAAAACAAATTTAAGACTAGGTATTGAGGGGCATTCTTTTGTATCGTGATTTTCACCACATATGACACAAATTTGTATACTATCAAGAGGACATTCTCTCAAGGCATGCTTCTTCCTACATTTAGGACATAAAATAAATAATGCAACATTCTCAACTTTTTGCTTGTTCTGTATTTTGAGAGCATCTAGCTGTTCACTAAGATTCCCAAGAATATCTGTTTTGAAATTATCAAGAAAATTATCTATTTCAGCTCTACTAATTGTTCGAGTTATAGATTTACTAATCCTTGACATGGCAGGGCCTCTTAGAATTTTACCAGTTCTAGCTTTTCCCCTTGAGATATGTTTACACAAATCACAAATTTCACCAAATGAAAGTTGAGAAACATCTCCTTTGCCCGTTAAATTAAGAAGGTCAATCCATTCATCTCTGATGAATTTCAACAAAAGAGATTTTAATGTTTCACATATAAGTCATGCATCCTAGCCCTTTTAACATTATAGGCAAATATTTCAACTAGGTCTTCAAGGCCTTCATCATCTTTTTTCATCATCTTAAAGACTTCATCCTTAAGGTTATGGGGCATGCAATAATCTTTGTATTTGTCTAAGAACACATTTTTCATTTATTCCCATGTTCTAATAGTATGTGTTCCTAGTCCCATGAACCATTTAAGTGCTCCATCTTTGAGAGTAGTTGGAAATAATTTCAATTTTTGAGGATCAAGTAAGTAGTCCTAAGATCTACTTAAAACTTCAAACTCAAAAAGAAATGTTTATGGATCCTCATTTCTCAAACCATGGAAATTAGGGAGGGTAGAATGTGAAATGTTTTTCATTGTGGTTGTGCTATCTTCATAAGAAATGGAAAATACATAAGGATCTAGTTCTCCTCTACCACCTCATCCTCCTCCTCCTCCTCTATTTCCTCCTCTACCTCTTCCATCTCCAATCCTAAGTTCACCAATTACATTGTGTACCTCTCCTTGTCCTTCCCTTTCCATTGTGGATTCCTCAGAGCTAATATAAGGTTCTATAATAGGGTTATCTAACTCTTCTTTTGATTCCTCTACTAATGGTATATTAAAATAAGTTTCTTCTTCCCCTTCGCTAGGAACCTCTAATTCTTGTCCTAAAATTTGTTCTCCTGTTGAAGAGAGAAATATTACTCTTATTGAGGATGTAGGTTCTTCAACGACAACTTCAGTAGAAGAAGTTGGTGAATATCTTGGTTGGATTTCAAACCTATGCACCTTAAGAAGTTCATGTCTACCTAGAAATTATGGGATGCGAGTGTTAGTGGATGGTGTGGCACTATGAGGTCTAGCGAGGGTGAGTGGTGATGCTATAATTGAACTTTTACCTCTACTTACAAATCTACCCCAAGAATCCCTTTCTCTATGCATAACTGATTTTTATCATGCTTTAATTATGCATCTACAAAATTGAATGCACCAAAAATTATATGCAAATCAAGAATGTAATCCTATATACACCTCCTCCACAATGACTCCAAAATGTTGGGTAATTTAATTGTTCTTAAATTAATTCATTAATTTTCAACCAAGGTTTGTGTACTTATGAGATGTATGTGCACCATAAATTCTAGGAATTCTATGATCTAAGTGTGGATAAACGTTAAATGAAATTAAAGAGTTGCCACACACATTTTCTTTATATTAAAGCTACATCCAAACCAAATGCCAAACTGAACTGAAAATTAATTTGTAACTTGAAATCTCAATTTATTCTAATTGATAAATTTGAAAGTCTATCTCTAATTAAAAAAAAAGGAAATATTAATACTAGATTGCAGAAAATAAATCTTAACACTAATTGCAGAAAAGGAAATCTAACTCTATTTTCAGAAAAGGAAATTTAAGTCTATTTGTAGAAAAGGAAATTTAATTCTATTTGTAGAAAAGGAATGATAATGCTAATTGATTTCATAAGGAAAGTAAATCAAACAAAAACTTGTAACTTCAAGTTATTACTAATGTGCGTTAATAGCTTTGAAAAACCATCTCTCATTATCTATGAATTTAACTGAGTTATAAAATTAAATTGCTTGAATGAAATGCATGCTAGAAATAAATCTTTTTAGTATTTTTGTTGATGAACGCTCTAAAAAAAAACAACAGGTGCTTAGGACACAACGAAAATGTAACTATTCTAACTAACAGAAGGAAATCTACATGGAATTACAAACTGAATGCAAACTATCTATCAATATAGATTGAAAAACTAACTATCCTTACAACTCTCCAGGGGGGCCTCCTGTGAGCATAAGTTTGTCATTGACCAATGATTACTCAACCACGCATTGAAGAAAAAAGTATTATATTAATATGCAGAGGTTTCTTAAACAAAGTTTGTAAATACTGAAAATAAATAATGATCAACTAAACTTTCTTTTTGGTTTCGCCTCACTTCTTTTATACAATTCTTTATCGAACGATTCTAAGAGTTCTATGCTAATAAGCAATTAAATAGATTTTCCATCTAGGAAGTAAAATTAAATTAAAACTCTATCTCCTCAAGATTTGCTATTGCAAGATAAAATAATAAGGGATTGTTCTCGAACATTGCTTCTCAATCAAACAAGTCTTCTTCTAGCTGGCTTGATCTCGCCATGATCTTTTGCCAACCTTCGCTTGACTGTTGCATCACCATAACCTGCATGTGAAGTTAGGTTTGAATCTTTGATATTTTGATCTCTATAACTTGCTAGATCATGTTGATAGGTGGACATCCATGTGGGAAACATCTGTCATCTACAGGTATCTTTCATTTTCTCATTGGTACATTGAAACCTATCTAATCATGGAGATGGCTGCAAAATCCAATATTAGCTGTGGAATGATCAATATTTTGTAGTTGTAGAGATGTTTTCATTATAATTCACAAATAAACAATAGATGATAAAACATGGATGATTAATACATTTTATATGCCTGAGTAAGTCTAAAATGACCTTGATTAGGTTGAAACTGCTACAAAATGGTCACAAAAAGACAAAGGAGAGGGAAGAAATCTAGTAAAAAATAAAACAATTTCAGACTTCAACATCAAGACAATTTTCTTATTCTTTAGCTTCCTTTTCATTTTCCTCATCCACAAAATTCTTAGGGAAGGAGGCCTCACGACCTGCTGATCTTCAGGGCCTTTCTGATCTCTTTGATGAACTTGAGGACCTTGAGGCCTTCTGAATTTGGGATTTTTTATTTGTGGTTGAGGCTCACACCTGGGAGGAGTTAACTTATTAAACAACATTTTGATTGTTTTTAGCACAACATCGAATTTGGTATCTTCAGAAGAGGAAGGTTCATCCTTAATTACTTTCCTTCTAGTAAGCATTTTCTCCTTTTTTGCCAACAAATTAGTTTCTACTGTTATAGCATTATTCTGCATGTCTTCGAGTGTAGTAGAATTTTGTTGTCTTAATTGAAAATCAAACTGAACATCAAATGCATCAAGATAATGAAGCAGAGATAATCTAGGAGGAGGTTTAATATTATATGGAATTGAATTATACACATTATTGAACCTAGAAAAAAATACTGCACTGTTCCACCTGGGTTTCTTTTTAAATTATCATATTCAACCAAGATCTGTAAAGGATTTTTCTTATCCTCCACTCTTTTGAGAAAAAGCTGCTCAAACTGTTGAAAATTTGTAATACCTCCTGCTGGCAATCCTCTGAATGGATTTTTCACTTCTCCTAGGAATCTTTGTGCAAACAACCTAATCTTGACATCTTCATCACTCACCTCTTCTAGATATATGATGTCATTAAATTTATCCACACACTGTTGAGCAATAGAACCTCCCTTTCCATCAAATTGAATTAAAAATTGACCATAATTCTGAGGAAGGTCATGCAATTGACCTGGAAAAGTCAGGGGAGCATATCTAACATCAATAGCTACTTGAAATGAAGTTGAAGTAACTATAATGTTAGGGATTTGAATAGTATATGAAAATGGAATAGAAACTGATGTAGTAGCAATCAAAGGGGCAGTGGTATGAAATATAACAAAAGTATTGTTACAAAGTAATTTTTCACCGACTTTGCATTCCCCGATCCTGGACACTGCCAGTCCATGTTACTGACATTTGTGTTGTGTCATGTTTCCAACTATGCATCGTTACCTTCCTTGCAATCTCAGGAAGAGTGTCTCATTTCATTATCCATGAAGAAGACCCTTTTTACTTAAGTTTCTCGATCAGCGCAAGTCAGTAGTTACCCTCCTCGTGAAGATTGACAAGTTAACACCAGCCCTAGCGAAGTCTTCGCTTTGTCCCTGTGTTGCACTCACGACGAGCCAGATTTGGCAAGTTTTTTCAACAACTTGTCGAAACTTCTAGATGAAATTTCTTCATGGGTGGTCCTAGGGCTGGTTGTTGGGTCAGTTGAGCTCACCTTTCTCCTCTGGGATAGTTGTACCACCTTTTGTGCAACCTCCCTAAGAGATAAGTTCCTCCTTCCTTCTCTTATGGGACCTCTCCCTCCTATAAATACCTCCTCCATGAATAACATCAGCTAGCTTGGATGTAATGGAATGATAGCTAGATTTAATTTGATAGTTTCAAGTTTCTAAGAGAGGAGTAGAGGTAGAGAGTGTTGTTGGAGTGTGGAAGTAACCTCATTTGTGTTGGGATTTGAGAGCTGTTTGAGTAGAGTTGGCTTGAGAGCTTTCTAGTATCAACCCTTTTGGATAGAAAAGGGAGTCATATGTTCCCTTAGGAGACGGTTCGCAAGTAAATGCTTACAAAGACATACCGACAAGACCCCTCAAGGAGGCTTATGACATCAAGGCCCAGTTGTAAGTTTACTTTGATTTAAATTAATACACATCAACAACGTGTTTCCTATATCATGCTTTAAATTATATGTCAATAGCTTGAGGTTCCTTGACTCTTCAAGTAGATTGTTTGGTTGTTTGCTATTTGCATTTGTGGTGTTTCTCTATATGTTGATTTCAGGTATGAATGACTAGAAGAACAAAGAGCTAGAGCAACACGACGAGGACTTCATAGAACATCGGATTGAAGGTAGGTTCTTTATAACACCAACTTTCTAAGGAAGCTTGCTTTGATATTGTCTATGTAGTGACTAGACCCACTTTAGGGCTAGAGGGGTTGCCTCTGTCCGTAGAGGGAACTTACCTGTGTCACAAGTATATGGGACAAAAAAAGGTGGAGTAGGGAAAGGAAAAGTGGCAGATTTGGACAAAGCCAAATCTAGTTCTTGAACAAGGTATTCGAATATCCTATCTTTCAAAATTTTAAATGGATCAGTATGAGTAAGGGTGCTTATGTATTCCAATTACTGCTTAAGCATAAAGATTAATCTATTCCAAAATATATCAAGATCTTGTTGTGATAAACTGGGATTTTGAAGAAAAATATCTAGAATATAAGACTAAAATTCTCTTTCATCAAATACAGTATCTGAAAGATCAAATTCTGACTATAATCTAAACAATGTCTACTCAAATTTAATATCAAATTGGATTTCTATGGACTTAACCTATTTAGGTAAAGAAAAAGACCTTCCTAAAAGAATAATACCTGGTTCTTCCGCTGATCTTTTCTTCCTAAAAATATTCTATGGACTTGATAGAGGCTTTGGTGGTTCAAGATTAGGATGTCTCCTAGTGTAAACTCCCTTATGAGCCAAAACTTCCTAGTGGATTCCCCTTTGAAAGAGTGGATTCGCCAAGTGAAGCATAACTTGACTTTTTCTGATCCTTGTTCACCATCAATTATCATTATAGATCTTTGTCATTCTTTCCCAAGGATTATTTAACCTTCATTTCATAACAATGATGCCAAGTTGTTATCACTCATAATTTTTCCATTGTTGTGGAAAGAAACTCTCTGAGGTAACCTTCAAACTTCTTTGGGATTGAAAGTTGGCCCTTCAATTTGGATAGGGATTTCTCCTTAACTCTATTACTCAAGGTAGTAGGTCACTAATATTCTCATTGGCCAAATTTACCTATAAAAAATGAATCTGGTTTGGAAAGAAAAGAAAGGGACCATTGAGCATGGAGTCTCTGAAAAAACTAAATACTTGCTAGTCACAAATTACATGAACAACTATACACAAAGGCAAGATAGCTTATGATTCTTTGATAGGTTATCATCAAGATATGGTAGAAGACTATAGAAAATAAACATCAAGCACAAAGAACTAAAAGTGATTTATGCAAAATTTGATATTTAGGCTAAAAGACACATAAGTATTTTGAATAACATGAACTTGAGAGTTCAACACGAACTCAAATTCATACAACTTTATTCAAATTCTGAAGAATAATGTTCAAAGGTGAGGCTAATGATAAGGTAAACATAGTAGAAACAAACAACAAATCATTCACACATGAATCTATGATACTGCAAATATAAGACTACTTATAACAATATATATTAATCTAAAAGTCTACAACAATACACCAAGTTTTTCCAAAAATTCCCAACCCTTGGTTCTATCTCACAATTGACTTTATACAAGATTTACAAACTATAACCATGTTTTTAGACAATTCTAATTACAAAGCCTCAAATATCCACATAAATGTCTAACTAGAATCAAATATATTGCATACAAATTTCCTTGATGTACTTGTTTTGTTTAGTAATAATAAAAAAGACAAGACATTGAAACTAGAAACTGAGATGCAGCTGAAAATCTGGTTAAAACTGAGGACAAAATCCCCTACTGTTATCTTGCAATGAAATTTGGAGATGCTCTATTATATCCCACAAAATCTGTTCTGCCTTCGTCAAAACAACAAAAGCATCTTATATCTTGGTTTGGGACATCAAATCACCACTTGGAGCATGAATCTGTCTTTTATGTGCTCCAAACTCCTTATTGTTGCCTAAAAAATATAGTTTTTTCCAATCGCTGATAGATTAATTGGCACATATATTATCAGGTTAAAAAATGTGGGCCACAACTGAATTAACTGTCAATGCCCATTCAAAATAGAACAAAAAATAACGCTGACAATTTAACTGTTAGTGCTAAGTCAAGACGCTTCCAAAAAGAATGTTGATGGAACAATGATCAACATTGTGATAAAAACCCTACTTGAGTCTGCTTGCAACCTCTAGCAAAAGGTCTACATTGCTTGGTTTCCCTCTCTTAATATTCTTGGCCTTGGGGCCAGGTTCTCTCTTTTGACCTTTGTGCTTCTTAGAACTTATAAGCTACTCCTTATTTATTAGAAAATCTTACAAGGGCGTGTCATCTAGGTCAATCACTTAATTTTCCAGGCTAGGGTTCTGTTTGAGTTTTAACTTCATCCTTAGTTTGTTTAGTGGCCTAGTATGAGGCTTTCTAACCCCATAAATTTAAGCTATACCGGGTCCCTTTAATCTCTCCCTTTCCTCTGTCTCAGGTTGACCCTCCTCTGTTTCAATATGTTTATCTTTTTCAACTTTTGCATGTTATTATGGCAACTTAGGAGTTGTCACTCAAGGAGGAGATAGGGCTTTTTCCCCATAATCCTTTTACTCTTTCTTGTATAAGCCCTCTTTACCTCATGAATTGGAACAAGGGTTTCTATCAATAAGGCTTTCTTTTTACTTCTGGTCTAAATAAACGAGGTTCCTTGTTCTAGGAATTCAGGGGTCTGAACATGTTTCTTCAGTTTACTTTTATTGCTATCAGTTTTGTCAGCACCTTTGTTTCAAATTTTGAATTAGCGTTGACAATTTAACTATCAACGCACTTGAATTTTTTAATGAAAACTTAAGACCACTGAACCCTCTACTTTGAAACTAGATTGTGATAATAATTTCAATAATGAGCAATGGTATAAAATAAGTTGTTGATGGTTTCCAATATGTGGAAATGGTAAACCATAAATGTTTTATGTTTTACTATGAATTATAAATTAAGTGTTGACGTGGAGGAAAGTATGTGAGAGTAATTTTAGCTTACTATTTATGTTGTTATTTTTTTCTAGAATTAAGCTACTATTGAATGCTCTTGTATAAAGCATGCAGACTTTTAATGTAATAACTTTTTTTGTTGAATAAATATTGTGTGTGATTTAGAGAGTGATGTTTTCCTTTCAAAAGGGTTTTCCCTAGGATTTTTGGTTGTTGATGGTTTGTTGTTCATTTCACTTATCTTTAACTATTTTAATTTGAATTCTTTGCACATTCCTCTCTTGTGGATTAATGTAGGTGTAACAACCCTACTTTAAACCTTGAGATCAATGTAAATAATTATGTCATTATCACTCGTAAAAACATTTAAATGTCATCATGGTAACGAAACTAAATGATTAAAATATTGCATATGTAAATATTTTATTTGATTTTAAAAAGGAAGCACAACTAACTACGAATGTGAACATTGATACATACTATGATACCACAAGTGAGAATTGGTGAGGGGGGTTACATGAAGTTAACCATGTCCGTTATCTCCAAAAAGACCTCACCCAATGATTTATTCCATAATTTTTACTCTAATTCTATTACCTTGTTTTCCCATAAGCCCGTAATCCATTGAGCGAAGCAATGGGTATCTGAAGCAACCAACTGCCACATTTATGTTGGTTGAGTGGTTATTGTAGAGTAATCTCATAATTCATTGGGAAACATGGGAAAGTTCCCATCTAAAATTTCGAGGGTTCACCCATGAATGGTGTGAGAAAATGGAGAAAAACATGTGTATTAGATATCCACGAGTTCATTCAAACCTTATCTAGGGAGATAAAAAACACATAAGTGAGTAGAGTGGTGATTTCATGAGTAGAGCGATATCATTTTCAAGTGGAAAGTTTGCTTGAATATTCGAAGTGTTTATACAAAGTTTTGGGCGCCCAATTATTCGTAAAAAGCGCCAATTGTGATTTGGAACATTATTGGCATGAATTGGGCTCTCTAAAAACAAATTTTGCATGCCCATTAATCGCTAGAAAGCTCTGGAACTTAGTTGAGTAGAAGGTCACAAAATGATGCACAATGGGTCAATATGATAAGTAATGAGCAAGGAAATCACTGAGAGATTGTGAAGCAACAAAGGAATTTCAAAATTTCTATATTGGCTATCTAAGAGGCCTTTAGATTTGTGGAGACCCCAAGTTCAACACGCATAAGAGTTTTTTGAGGTTTTGTTTTTGTGAAGGAGAGTTTCCTTCATCCATCCCAAATCTCTAAGTGTTGATAGTTATCTCTTTTGGTATCATGACTTTGGGAGTGGGTGACCAACTGTAGAGAGAATTAGTGTAACTAAGCCTATATTTGGGTGGAAAAGGCTCCTTCCCAAGTTAGTTGTTATCTTGAAATTACTGATAAGTGTTATTTTTTATACTTATTATTATTATTCCTTTGTTATTTGATATTTGTAGGTAAAATTAGAGAATAAAAAGGCAAGCCTTCTCTTGTATGGACTTTATAAAGTGGCACATATTTTAAATTGTCATACAAATCTGATATGCCATTTTGAAGATATACAAGTTTATAACTTGATTCCTCCCCTATTTCTATAATTACAAACATAAGATATGGGTTTGGTATAATGTGAACCATTGAGGTTGTGTAAGGATCAAGCCTCACTTGCATTATATCTCAGTAAAACCCATAAAAGCGTTGGTGTATGGATAGAATAAAAATTTATTAATGCATGACCCAAATATCTACTATACACCAAGGGATAGTGTAATGAATGGAGGCATGCTAAATTTGGTAGAAAAATTGCTTTTTGGTCCTTCATGATGAGTGGAGTGTCCACCCGAAACATCTTTTTCATGGACAAGGAAAACTTTTACATAGCTCATATTTGAAAGATTCAGATAATATGAATAATTGTGAAAATTTCCACTCTCAAACTTTCTTATTACGAGGCGAAAGTAAAAATTGTGATGTCTAATTTCTTATAGTGAAAATTTTCTATTCTTATTATTATTATTATATATATTTTTTATTATTATGGATCTAGAGTTTTTTGATTTAATATAAGAAATCTAGAACATATATTAGTTCGAGTTCACAAGTGTTTTGATGTGAAGTGAAAGAAATTAATTTCCCAATCCTTCAAAGAGTTCTGCATTAAGGATCAATGGAATTTCATCACCACAAGACTCTCCCGACATTAAATCTCCACAATGCTGTCACAATTCAATTCACGTAGAGAAAACATAGAAATTTGAAATGTGCATAATAGATCAATATTTGAAACTTCTGAAGAACGCTTGTGACCAAACAAAAAAAAAAATGCAACAAGCACTCGCTCCCTCACACCACCATTTAAACGGTGCTCGATCAAGAGTAACAAAACTTCATTGCTATACGCTTCTCCTCTTCGCATTCCTTTATCTTTGACAGGTATATGATGAGATTCTCACATTTAACAACGCCACTGCAAATAGACTTTCTCGATCTCTTAATCTCAAAGTGAAAACCGTGGGCTCTGATACCAATTAAAGACTATTAAATGAAAATAAATAAAATATGAGAGAGAGAAAAGATGTGTCGGAAAAGACATAAAGCTTTCATTGTTTTGTATTCACAAAAATCTTACAATATAAATACATCAAGGTTATGTCTTTTGTCTATTTTAGACACATAATCATTTTGGTTGAGTGAATATCTCAACCATACAACAATCTAGAAACTTAACTAGTTGGAGGGAACCTCTCAACTAACTAGACTTCAACCAACTCCTAACTAACAAGAACATCCTCAATCTAAAATGAATGACAAGTAGAAATTATTTCAAGTTTAATAATTTATTATTTTAGACTTATTGATTGTTTTATGTGAGTGCGAGACTAACAAGAGATAACTTATTGATTGTTTTATGTGAGTGCGAGACTAACAAGAAGTAGTCTCTCGTAACTTTGTATTTTCACTTTGTTACTTTTATCTATCTATGTGCTAAGAAATGCATAAAATTTGGTGGGAAGTAATTTCTGGTAAGTATGCTCATTTACATTTGATCCACACTTATTTTGGCCCAAAAACTTGATTAAATTATGGTGGATAGTAACTTTGAATAATTATGCTTATTACACTGATAGTCTATATTTGAATTGATAGTTTATATTTTCAAATAGGGTTTCCAAAATTTTAATTAATTATTAATAATTATTAGATGAATTGTAGGAATTTAATCTCTACATAATATCTACTAATTTATCTCAAAAGTAGTTATGCCTTTTTTTGCTTTTCACTTTAATTATGTAAATATGAGTGTCTATTTTAGATAGGGGCTTTTAGATTGTAGAATTGAGGCTTCTATGATTTATCATAGTTATAAGAAGAGCTTCGGCGTAAATCACATAAAAAAGACCTTTGTCGACGAGTTTCGAACTAACAAGTTGAAGAAACACATTCGGCCTAGCATGTTAAATAGACTGAGCAGAGACTCCAACGACTACTTAACGGCTACTATGGACTCTAGGACCCAGGACAAAAGTAAATAATATTATTATTATTTTTATAATATTA